>DWGO01001209.1:0-10096 GCA_018247635.1 Eurytides dolicaon deicoon | reverse complement strand
TTATGCTAATATCTAAGGATCCACTGGATAGATTTTGATAAGTTAAACATCATTAGAATGGCAAAAACACTGATTACGTGGATATGTAAGATAAAACACTAAAAGACTTATTAAAACATTGTAACGAATTTAAAATATACGGAGTAAACGAACGTGATGTTGCTTCAACTTGGCGCGCGGTCGAACTCCATATTTAATGTATGGACATTGAATTCTTAGCAATTGCTAATCCTATCCTTGTACCTACAAATTTCCCTAAAGAATTTAATTTTGTGAAAATTTTGTATCCACGATCATCCAGATCACAGGGCCCAAATTGCGACATTCGAAACAGTCTCAGAGAAACGCTCAGAGAGACGCCCACAGAAACATAGGATCAAGAACTTTAGAATTAGATTTATTAGGAAAAAAATAAAAACGACTACTAATTATTCAGAAATACAAAGTTTATATGGCAATATATATAAGGCACTATGCCCGGTATTGGAATTTGATGGTAACCCGCATTTACTTGTAAGATTTTTAGGTATCTGTGACCACTTAGTTCTAATTTGTATTAATCCAAGACCAAGTTACGAATTGTCAAACCAGAGTGTTATAAATGGAATTTTAAATAATGTTACTTGCTCTGCTGCTAAAACCCTAGCAACAAAGGGTTTTCTAGGAGACTGGAGCTGCATCAGAAATACACTAGTTAATTGCTTCTCAGACCACAGGGACGAGTCATCGTTATATACAGATATTGTGTTATTATCTCAAAAAGTGTCGGAACCCGCACAGTTGTTCTATGAACGTGTCCAAAATTTGTGCACCATTATACTCGTAACATGTGTAGAATTGTCTGAATCTGTAACCACTGCAATAGAAGCGAAGCGGCAAGTCTATGAGAAACTAGCATTACAATAATTTTTGTGAGGGCTACAGGATCCTTTAGGGGCTAGAATATGTTGTATGAGACCTGAATCAGTGGAAAAAGCTTTAGAATTCGTCCAAGAGGAAACTAGCGTATTATACTTGCAAAACAGGAATAAACCAACGAATTCTAGGAAATATACCATCGATACCTTCACAGGTCAACCATTAAATAATTTTAAACTTTAAAAAACCCTTACAATAACAATTTCTTAACCCGTATGCAAATTAAACCTAATACTCATTTTAACACTAACCATAATAATAACTACTTCCCACAAGCCTTACCTAAAAACTATCCTAATGCAAATCCCATGTTGAGCAGAACTCAACAGATGTTTAGAGTTACACCTAGATCCAACTTGTCTACAGATTTAAAAATTCCACCCTGACTTTAGCACGCACTATTGATCCGTGAGCTCAGAATTATTCGCGCATTAATAATAATTAGCAGCCGAGAGAAATAACCCTCACGAAAATTTTAAATTCTAATTGTAATTATTGCACAGACGAGACATGATTATAGTTACTTACCCACTGACTATTGTGATGAAAACCAACAATACTTACCTTCTAACTGCGAGGGAGAATACCCATCATATGCCGAATGTGAAGAAGTTTCCGATACTTCTTACTCTCAAGAAAACTAAAATTTTTGCCAGATTTCTATGAAAACTGCCCCTGAATAGACATAAGCTTGCAATACAGCGACAGTTACCCTACATACAGATATTTGACCCCCATTAAAATTACCAATTGACACAGGTATAAACCAATCTTTTATAAGTCCTGACGCTGTAGAGAAATATTTCCCCAAGTTCCTATTAATTGTGACCCATTCATTATGTCTACCATTCGTGCAATCACACATAAACTTTATTCAATTAATATACCGTGAAAGAAAAACGAATCATCGTGGTACTAAAGAAACATATCTTACACTATCAACATTTTATTTTTGGCTTAGAATGAAGAAGAGCATTAATAAGTTTATTGTAGCATGCAATTTAGTAACTTATGCACTAATTGCTTATAACAGCTCTATTCATAGTTTAACTAAGTGTAGACCATTTAAAATATTAACGCCTTGTTAATTGATCTTGGCGATATCATTGATACGAATTTATTCGAAAAATGGACATTCACTCACGACTATTTACGTTATTGCAGACGTACCTATTTACATATACGTCTAGGAAACGTGGACCAGTTGCAAACGCGCGTCTGTAAGGACTACCAAAAAGATTAAAATTTCAACTAACAAACATAACTACTCATTGACTAACGCTGATACTAATAAACAAAGATAGAATCTGAAATATCTTTATTTTAAAATAGATAAGGTTTCGAGACAGCTGGAAGTTTTCAGGCCTGTCTCGCGAACTAATCGCGGATTAATTAACCTTTTAGGAACAATTATTAAAGGAATCTCTGGAAATTTAGATCATTATGACGCCCTGAAGTTTAAAACTGCAAGAAAAATTCTTCAGAAGGACAACTAAGTTAAGTAAATTAGCAAGTACCCTAAATAATCATATTACTTTATTTAACGAAATGTCCACTCAGCAATGTCAGTTGCTACTTTATTTAAAAACTAATCAGGAAAAATTAGCGAAATCTGTATCTTATGTTGTAAAAAGGATAAACATTGATAGTGGAGAATTGTCGCAATTTGCACATTTATCGCAATTATTTATATTCTCAACGAAAATGTTCAGGAATTATTAAATGAGATAGTTAGGATAGAAGATATGTTAGCATTTAGTCGTTAAAAATCAGTTCGCCATTCTATTTTATCTGTCTATGATTAATATTTTGAATAAAAATTACAACATTAATGAAGTTTTAAACCTAGACATTAGATATTACTATGATTTTATCATCTTAGTTTCTTATTAAATCTGATAAAAAGATTGTAGGAATCCTTTAGAAAACATTCGCAGATCAAAAGAAAAATCAAAAACATATTATGACTTCCGTACTCGACCAGTTAAATATAAAATTTGTGATTACTACTACTGAAGAATCATGCAAGATAACGGAAATGAAATCTTCTATGAAAAGGATCGTAAAAAATAATTAAAATCAACGGAAACAATATCTAAACACTTCCCCCGACACATTACTCATCACAATTAAAACTTGCTAAGGTAAATCTCACAAAATACCTCCTAACTAATATCGCGAACTATCCATGGTCAAATAAAATATAAAATTAAGATGATAAATTAGGATTATAAAATAAAATAGTTAAATTGGTTAGAATAAATAAGTAAACAAGAAATAGTTATAGTTATTACTTTGATATAAGATAATAAATAATTTACTTACCTCAGTCCTTGTTATAATATTAGTTTTTAGTACAACCACTCAGGTCCATCATAAGTACATATAACGAATAACATCAGGTGCCTACATCTTTTATGATTATTTAGGAAAACTAAAAATAGAGAATGGTCAACTGAACGTAGTTATACCGATGGACACATCTCATTTTAAACCGCACATTGAAAATATAAATTCAACTATAAATTTTGTAAAGAATACCTGTAACAAAACTATAAAATTCATTGAATGTCAAGAAACTTTCTCACCTTAAGAAATGCGTCATAATGATATGGAAAAGCAACTTTTGTCCATATCACATTTATTAAGTTCAAAACAAAAACGTAGCGCCTTGGTTTGGAGGTATAAGAAAAATGATGAAAACTATTTTTGGCACCTTTGACGACAATGACGCAATAAATTCTATTTTAGATAATGAATATAAATTAATCGGATTAATGTAACAGAATATTTTAGTAACAAATTCGGTAATTTTTAGTTATAATGCTACTATAATCATGATTAAGTTCAACGATATCTTCTTTAAACTTAATGAAGCCATCTTTAAAGTATCATCTAGTACATATAAAATTTTCTTCTAACTCTGTTAATTCTTCAGAATAAACAACTTAGAAATTCAACTAAAAATCGATTCTATTCTCAACTGTCTAGATTTTTTTTAGTCTTGATGTACTCCATTATGACACTATCATTTTAATTAGACGATATTGTAAACGCTATTTTGTTTACCAGTCAAAGTTGTTGTGTGGCACCCTTAATAACACCACTGTTATACCGAGAACTTGTTATACATATAGAGACATATTCCTAATAGCCTTTTATTATCAACCAAACTAGATTTAAGCTCTATACATCTGTTCACCAATTTGTCAAAAACTATTTGTTATTTTATGAACGGTTAATTTATTTTTATATTACGTACCTTCAGTTATTAATGATCAATACAACTTTCTAAGTTATTGCAGTTTTACCGTGGAGCAGTTCTGTTTAAGCACTGCTATGTTGTGGTTTGAATAAAAATATCATCAGCGTAATTATTGGATATAGATATACACCATCTTGTGTCTCTGGATCACAAGCACAGCGCAAATCTAAATAATTTTGAACTTGTGTCATTCCAAATACTTCTTCGCACTGTCAATGTGGGCAAGTGTATCACTAATCACCAGGGGCATCAGCAGCTCATCAATTTATTTCTTTTAAAAAAGTCCATAATCATTTAAACTTATAACTATATGCTATTATTGTGTGCTATTATTTTTAGCCTCTTTTAATTTATTTTTACTAATACTTCTACATCTACATCTTTTATGCGTAGTAGAAGAGTTTTAAAGTTTGTTTATTATTTTATTTGCTATTACATATTATTTTTTATAGATGTGCCTATTCGTGTTCTTCAAGAAGACTAATTAATTCTATTGCCTTTCGTCTCAAAATGTAGATTACGGCAAATCTTTTCTTAATATTGTTTAAAATTTATACAACTACTAATAATTTTCACAAAATAAGGTTTCTATCTGTCAGGACAAGCACTTTATGAGACTTTAAATATATAATACTAATAATTAGGGAAGACAAGAGTCTAATCAGTATTATAACTGATAAATATTAAAGTTTAAACGTTTGGTAATCGAAATATCTAATCTCTTATACGTAAATTATCAAACAAACGCTTAACGTATCCAGTTTGAATTGAAGTCATTAACAGTTCAAAATCGTCGAGAAAATGTCCAGTTTCGAATACATTGAGAATATATCCCCGAGACAATTAGAATTTGTTAGTAAAGTGCTAAAAAAACATGGTTATGCTGGAAAACAAATCTCGGTTTCGCCCATGGGCAAACCTGGTGATAATTACGGCTCATTCATAAAGAGGTTGACAGTTGAACTTGAAAATGGAAGAATATTCAAACTTATTGCTAAAATAGCACCATCAGGTGAAATCCTTGGTGATCAAAACCCATCTAGTATCTTTTTTACCAACGAGATTTTTTTTTATACCGAAATCTTACCCAAGTTTGTACAGTTGCAGAAGAGTGAAGGCGTCCCTGAGAAAGACTTACTGAGATATCCACATTGCTATGGCACTCTATTAGAGAAGAACAACGAAATAATACTGTTAGAGGATCTAGACGTTAATAACTATGTGATGTTTGATAAAAAGCAACCGCTAAATGATCATGTGGTCAAAAAAGTGTTGCAAATTATGGCAAATTTTCATTCTATGTCATACGTGCTAAAATATAAAGACTTGCAAACATATGAAAGATATTTGGGTGCTTTGTCTAACGCTTTTCTGAAACCCGAACTAGAGTCGAAATTTCAAATGGTTTTTGAAGCAGCATTGAATGAAATGAAATTATTATTCGATAACGATCGATATAGCAATGTCATAAAAGATACTATAGAGAATTTATTGCAAACTAGCAAGAAAATTTTAACGGCCGATTGTGGTTCTAAATACAGCATAATACTACACGGGGACATGTGGACCAACAATGTAATGTTTCAAATACAGGTTGGTATCATCCCTTTATAAATTAATAAAACTATAAACATACATTCATACTTAAAGATCAGAAAAATTGAAGTAACTTTTTTAAAAAGATGAATTACAGTGCCACTCAGAATCAGCTTGGTCCTTCGTTAGGCTTACGCTGCAAAAACTTACGCTGGAGACATTGCCGTTCGAACCGAAACACAGTAGTGTTTACGTATTACTGCTTGGTGCTAGAACTGGATACACAGTGATTCTACCACAGGCGATAGAACTATGGAAAAGAATCCCAATTGCTTATTTGAATTAATATTAGTTTATTTTGTTTATATCAACATTTTGAAATATTGTTTTTAGGATGATCAGCCTGCCGCATGCGTACTAATCGACTATCAAATGGCTCGAGAGAGCCTTCCCGCTGCGGATATCCATAACTTTATATTCATCTGCACCGATTATGAGACTAGATCTAAGCATTATTACGAATGGATAGACTTCTATCATTCGGAATTGGGCAGATACTTGAATAATTTTGGGCTGAGGGTGAATTGTGTTTATCCAAGGGACAAATTCGACGCGGACCTAAAAAGATACGGCAAGCCCTGCTTAGCTAGCCCATTGATGATGATTACTTTTCTGCTAAGGGATACGCAAGAGGCTCCGGAAATGACCGTTTTTTACGGTACGGACGAGACAAAAGTGGCTGATGATATAGGAATAAAAAAGCTGAGGGTGCAGACTGTAGGAGCGATAAAGAAACGCATAGAAGGACTCTTGGACAGCTGTTACGACTGCGGCTATTTAACCGAATAACCTAATGTTAATTTTGAATAAAATTAATATGTAAGAATAAAACAAAGATTCGTTAATCAATATTAAAAATTTCGTAATTTCCTTTATATTATACATACCTAAATGACCCCGTTTACGTTTATCGTGTGATTTAGCATATCTAAACTTTATGAAGAGGAGAAATGCCGAAAAATCTGACCATTTATCATGGCCGGGAATTATTGAGCTGTATTAATTCTTTAACTATATAAGAAATGGTATACTATATAGTCGTTAGGTAGTGGGGTAAAATTTTAATTAAAAGTTGCATTGTTATATGTATGAATGGTTGTCATAACAATAATAATTTATTTTCAATCTTGTTGTGAAGCTACTTTCATAAAGGATAAGAGGCAAACGCGCTGGCGATTCGTCTGGTGGTAAGCAATCACCGCCGATCATGGACATTTGCAATCCTAATCCATGGGATTTGCAAATGCGTTGCCGGCCTTTAAGGTGGGATAGGCTAAGGTCAATGCCTTTCCAAAAAAAGAACTGCCTTATTAGTTTTTTATAGAATGTTATTATCTATTGCCTTACTTTTTTAAAATAAAGCATTTTTCTGTAGCAAATCGTGCGCCTAATGGTAAGGTTTACAGTAGTGTCATATTTTAACTAGAACAATTGAATGCTTGCCTCTACGCTATGCCTCTCACTCAAACGTCTTAACGTATAAGATTTTCATCGTGATATAGAAGATCTTATAACAAAATTACCACATAAAGAGATTAACACACTTACCAATCTTTAAACCGGCAACCTTATATTAATCTAAGTACTAAAAACAAGAAGATTGTTGAAATCAAATAATTCGCAAGTCATCATAAAAATCGAATTGTTATTTTAATTCATCGAAATTTGATTACTCACATGAAACATGCCAAAACATGAATTATCTAATCTTTTTTTATCGGAGCTTAAACAAAAAAAATACTGCATGTGACATTATTATGACATAATACAAGAAATCATATCATAACAATTACTGTCAATTACATCGGCTGCTATATTAAAACACAAGTTACGATGATAAATCATTGACATATTTATTATTATTATTATATATTGGAATTATATTAGTTAAAGCAGAAAAAAATATCATTGAAATTAGAAATATGTCAGGTAATTTCTTTGGAAATTGTGCTCTTCACACTGGAAGCATCAATTCTTACACATTGGCGTTTGGGGACAGAACAACTATCAATGCTTTGGTAATTTCTCAGTATGCTGCTAAATGACGCAGCACATGTATGCGATTTGATTAAATTATAAGTACAAACTAATTTCAAACTATATTAACATATTTACAATTATATCCATCGTCGTTAATTGTCTTGAATAAGTTTTAATTAAAATGCAGCTAATTTTCCCACCATCATGGTCTATTCTGTAGTGTTCAAAATGGAAATTAATGTCAAAGAAATAGTGATAAAACACTTAAATTAGTTTCAATTGACAATATGTAGTTTTCGAGTAAATACACGAATTTGTTATACGAGTATGTATGATGAGAGAAGAAATATTTGCGTCTGATGATAAGCGATACGCCTGCCCATAACAATACAGTGCCGCACTAAACTCATTCGTCCCTGCGTTACGTTCATCGCTCAGATTTAAGATGTTATATCTAAATGCCCAGTAATTACGCTGGCATCATTGACCTTCAAACCGGCATACAGTAGCGTGTACACACTACTGTTTGGCAGTAGAATAACTGGCAATACAGTGGTACCCCAGTCGGACTCTACATAAAAGGGCTAAAGCTAGTAATAAAAAGACATAAAAAGCTAAAGTTGAAAAGAATCATCAACAGTTAAAGTATGTAGTACGCGACAACCGTCTATTTCCGGGTTCTGTTTAACTATTTAGTTAAACTGTCCAGCTGCTCTGCTGCTTTCTTAGTTCTGACATGGTTTACATATAAAGATTAATTGTTTCTTGAATTGTTTCTTGACGATGTTCTAGGAATGAGTGCGATGAAATGCAAAGAGTAATGAAGAATCAATCATTCCGCTAGCTATGTTAATTAGATAAGTTATATTTCTTCTCATACATAACGGCAGTAGATGCTGTTGCTTACATCGAAGTATATAGTCTGGGTCATGTTTGTTTGTTTTATATTAAATATACCTTACAAATCTTATATCAAAATAAGGTATGGACCTGCGTTAATTTACTTTTCAATGAAAAAAAAGCATAGCATAGTTTAAATCTGTAGAGACTCCGATCAAATATATACTAGATTCAGTGTTGCATACAAACACAGCTCAAAAAAATGGCACGAGTTTGCTATACTACAGTATCTATAACGATACATACAGAAATGCGAAATACGACTTATCTCATAAAAGTATTTTAATAATATAACGGGAGCTCATAAAATTTTATGACCATACGCAGTGAGCACTAGATATTCAACTGTATTTATATGAAGTTAACGCTCAAAATAATTAGTAGTCAAGACCTTTATTAACGTTCGACGAGATTGTTGGTTGTTTGACGACGAATATTGGCCAAACGACTAAATTTTATTATTTCGAATATATAAAACTTTAATCACAATTTAACAATGATTGTTAAGTACCGTAAAACTTAAACTGATATTTACTTACCGAATTAAAGACTTGTCATTTTTGCAATTCTTTAAAGCACATTGAGGCATGTTAGCGCGTCCGCACGTTGGCTATGGTTGGAAGATACTAAAATCAAATAAGACCACATGCTTGTTTGTGCTCTTATTTCTCGGGCCGTCACCTTTAATCTCCTTAAATAGTACATATTTGATTGAAGGCTTTTACTAAATAAAAATGTAGTTCTTCGTTTTTCATAAAATTTATAATAGGGACCGTTTTGGCCTGCGTTCGACGTGTATACACGTCATTGATTGATTTTAATCCCGGAATTCACACTGGGGGCTTTGTAAAAGTAATATACGTTTAACAGGTTAATTTTTTTTTGTTATATGTTAGCTGCCGCCATTGGAGAGTGTGTCAACGCGCGCTTTGCGTGCCAGATATCCGGCACTCCCACTCAAAACAAGGACAAGCCCGGATTTCAGTCTTGTGAGTGTGCATTTTTATTGTTTTTTGCCATGTCTATATTAGCTTCACCAGTATGTAATGGATATGTATGTAACGGAATCTTAGAACTCGATATTTACCCACTTGGAACGGTCAGATGAATTTAAAATTTTACACAACTATCAAGAACTGATGATCACTATTAAAAAAATAGTTTAAAAAACTAAAAACCACACTTTTATACTTTAGCAAACTAAAGTAATTCCTAATATAAGAATAAAATGACTGACCAGAAAATTAATGTTATCGATCATTATTTTTATGAGATAAACTGACGAGACAAGCAAGTCGTGCAGTTTTGTAGATGGTAAGCGTCACGCCTGCCCATAACAACACAGTACCAGACAGAGCGAGCTTGGCTCTGTGCTGCGCTCGTCACCCAGAGATATTAGATGGTCTATCTCTTTACCCTGTAATTTTGCTGGCATCA
>DWGO01001208.1:0-10097 GCA_018247635.1 Eurytides dolicaon deicoon | reverse complement strand
CTTCTATTATTATACGAGTCACGTTTAAAGTAATTTTGACCGCACAACGTACGTACGACCGGCTTTTTATTTAACATGTCAACTTAATAATATAATATAAAATATTATAAATATTTAAAATAAATATTTAAATATATAAAAATTTTCTGTTACTTTTTTCCTAGATAAAGTTAAATAACGTAGTTGAGTAGTTGTACTGTTACTTCGACGTTCGCAAATCATGGCAGAACCATTATGAACCATCAATATTCGATAAAAAAATATATTATTCTTAGGAACATCAAAAATATTTTCCTTGTTAAAATAAATTTTACTTTAGAATTTTTCCTCCATTAACATCAAGCTACAGTTAAGCCTTTCATGTCTTATCGCCCTTAACCACGACTTTTCTATTCCGATCTTAAAGAACAGCAGGGAAAAAGTTATGTTAGTACTTAAATGTTTGTGTTGTTAAACATTTTTTCTTAATATTTTAATTAATTTATACCTATGAAAATACAAGAATAATTTCATTCGGAGCATTCAAACACTGAAAATTAATTTATTAAAAGGTTTCACGACAAGAGTTTAATTTGTAACCGAGAGCCCAATTGAGAAAACGATTTAAAGCTAATTAGGCTCTTAAGTGCATGTTAAGACTGGCCGATTCGTAACCACGTCCTTTTACATTTTTTTCAAATTTATTAATAGAAGCGTTCTGGACGTTTTCTGGGATCCTATTGTAAAATCGTATACATTGCCCATAAAAAGAATTACTGACTCGTTGCAACCGAGTCTTAGGTATAATAAACTTGTTTTTATTTCTAGTATTAATATTATGCACGTCACACTTTCTGGGAAGATCATTAATATTTTTGTGGACGTACATAACATGTTTTTACACGTATTGAGAAGCGACAGTCAATATATCGTTAGTCAATATTTATTTATAAATTATTAATAAATTTATATCTTAACGATACTCTTACACTAAGCTTATAGATAACACGAATATCTCTCTTATGCAGTACGAAAATTGTATTTATGGCAGCTGCATTACCCCACAGTAGTATGTCATAAGACATAACACTATGGAAATAGCTAAAATAAACTATGCGAGCTGATTCTACATCAGATATTGATCTAATTTTCTTAATCGCGAATGCTGCAGAGCTGAGTCTATTCGCGAGTCCATCGATATGAGGGCCCCAATGCAATTTATTTATTAATGATAGCACGAACAGCCCTCTTCTGCAGTACGAAAATTGTATTTATGGCAGCTACATTACCCCACAGTAGTATGCCATAAGACATAACACTATGGAAATAGCTAAAATTAAAATTAAAAAAAAATTAAATGTCCTCAAAGTTACGTAAGTCACTTGGTATGACATGGTACAAATTATCATTACCGATCGATCGCCTTGTAGTCCAAATTCAATTTTCATCAAAGACCTCTTTGTTGATTTCAACATACAGTTTTTTAAATGTGACAATTATGATTAGATAAATATCGTGTTTGGCAAGTTCCACATTTGATGGTGTTAAGGTAAATAACAATGTTTTTAAATTTTATGTATTTATAGCTAATATAATGTTAAGTAGTACTATATATAAATCTATGCAATTATATACACACACTCCACAATATAAAGTGTCGAATTTTAGCATCCTGCGTGCCTGCTTGAATTTTAGCATAGGCTCTAAAGTTATCTCTTGACATATTAATAGAAAATATCAGTATATAATTCGATGAGAGATTTAATAGTTATCACGATATAAAAAATGCATGGCAAACCTTATTTCAAGGATCGATAGCTTAAAGCTCCCGTGACATATAAACTTAATGATATACAATAACACAGCTTCTATTCAAATCACGTACTTAATTAGTCACGTTTACTTTCGGACTTGAATCTATCTCGAACAGAGGTCATCATCGTATTTAAGATTAAAATAAAAAGTTTTATCCTCGCTAAACTTGTTTCGGTCTGTCTTTAATTTTGCATAATATTTCATATTACACTAATGGAATAAAAAAAACACTTGCGTCCCGTTGCAATTATATTTAAATCATCAGTCTTATAAAAATAAATTTAGGTTCCTTAACATCAGATGTAATTCAATTCATGGTGACACACAGTGTTGTAATCAAATTTATTAGGTACGCCATCTATGAGATGCTGGTCTTTAGAAATCGAAGAAAAGAAAAGCGCAAGAGGCGAAACCGATAAAGTCTAAGTAAGGTTGAAGTAGGAAAAGTTGTACCTTACGAGACATTTCAAGTCTTACAAACAACAAAAACGCGTATGGAAATAGAAAGCTATAAAGTAAAAAACTCGAGTAGTTCTCGGCTTCCTTTCGCGACATTATAATCATAATGTAATCTATAGTATTTTTATATTTGGGATAAGGACCCCTTAAGTATAACTACATCTTTCATTTTTAATCGGTGCTAATCCTGTCAACTGCATTAGGATATTACCATATTACCAATAGATACCATGAAATTCCTAACCGTTACTCTCGATTACCTAATAACTTAAGTTGCAGGCTATAACATCGAAAACGATGATGATGATGTCTGGTACATATAATTATTTTGCAAGGAAACGAGAAAGTCAGGTACCCGATGGAAGGCGACACACTTGCCTATATCGGCACAGTACTTCAACTAATATAAAGTGAAAATACAACTATTTATTATAATAAATAATTCATTTTTTATAACAGTATTGTGTTACCAAAACGGAAAACCAGGACTCAAATAGGTCAAAGCATGACCCGAAACAAGCCAATTTCTCTTTCAATTTGCTCCTTATGATTTGCCTTTTTGAAATCATAAGGTAACGTTTATATGTATGTAGATTCAGGGCTACTGCTCGGATTATCCCCGAGTCTTAATATACAAATTAAGGAATACGATTGTAGAAACAGAATTACGGTAAAGCCCATAAATTGAATCATGGCGATCTGTTGCCTCATTTCTAGGTAAAACAAAAAAAACTATGACAAACGCATTTTCGCTTTTTTTATAACATCGGTATAATATGTACGAGGTATCCGTACGAACAAGAGCCGAATTCAAGTGGCCAAATGTCATTGTCATCATAATATGTGAATGGTTTAATTCGGAAAAATATTAATATATTTACTATTACTAAAATGTCATTCAACATAAGCGTATATTTCGTTGTATAAATACAATAGATATTTGTGATTTTTTACGAGTCGAGATGGTAGCCTAGGGAAAGTCAAACCCTGCTATCATCAAAACAGGTTTGCAATTAAGTTTTTCAATTTATCAAGAAATCCAAAACGATAGACGAAATCAGTTGAAACCATAGTTTACACAAGCGTAGAAATTTGTTCATCTTTCTTTTATATAAAACAAAAGATAAATCGGTTGATATGGCGCTGGTATATTCTTTGATACGATTCCTTAAGGCCTATTACATACTATAATAGAAAGTGATAAGACTCTTACAGAGTCCGACTGGGGCGGTAATACTGCACTGCCACATATTCTGCCACCAAGCAGTAGTGTATAAGCACTTACTGTGTTCCGGTTTGAAGGGCAATGACGCCAGAGTAATTACAAAGAGATTGCCCCTCTTATGTTTTTTGGTGACGACCGCAGCACAGAGCCAAGCACACTCTGGTACTATGTTGTTATGTGTAGGCGCGTCGCTTACCACCTTTCTCTTGAAAAAAAAAACACTGCGTTCGTACTATCGGTGACAGTCAAACCGGTCAGTTCCTGTTCCAGTGTCGAAATTAGATGGATCGAGATCGGAGTGGAAACGAAACGGGATCGTGATTTGGTGTTTTCAGCGCACGTGCAGCCCTATTTGTATCGCAGCAAGTCGTTACAAAAAGCGTGGTGCTAACAAAAGCCGTTCCGCCGCGGCATGCCGGGGGCGACATCTGCGCGTGACTCACACACCTCATCGCCACTGTGCCCACAACCACTGGGCCTCGGCACTCGCGTAATTCGCGAGCGCACTATATTTAGTCGTCGCCACACCGCGCGGCTATTTGCAATACGTCACATTGTTTGCGTGCCCGCCCCGTGCGCGACACGAGACTTATTTAGATCCAATCATGCCTATAATATGTCCGTTGGATGAAGTGACACGCTTTTATTTTTTTAAGAGATAAAGTGACGAGACGAGCAAGTCGTGCGCCTGATGGTAAGCGTCACGTCTACCCATAACAACACAGTACCTAACCCACGCTAACCCAATCTCTTTGCCCTCTTATTAATCTGGCATCATTTTCCTTTAAACCGCAACAAAGTAGTGCTTACACACTACTGCTTGGCGGCAGAATACCTGGCAATGAAGTGGTACCGACCCAGTCGGACTCTGCAAGAGTGTAGGGTTCAGCATATGTAAAACGGATATACTATACGAAATCAATATTATATATAACGACAATGCATGAAGAAAAATGTTAACACAACAACTTAAAAAAATTGCTGTAACAATATATTTATTTGTAATAAATCGAATAAAATTTAAGGAAAAAAAGTTTGGGTGATCACCACCAACATTACAAAATCACTTCATAATGATCAATCTACTAAATTTACGACGTGTCACAGCGACATGCCCTATTTTTTCCAAGGCCAAAGAAGACACGGATGATTACTGTGAGCAATAGCGATGTCAACATAAAAACAACTTTACCCAGCCAGGCTCGTAGATCCTCTCATATTGTCCAAAATAAACTTTTTTGTACTATTTGCTGGATGGTTGCAGGATAACATTATCCCATCTATTAAAGATACCTTCTCAGGCAATTAAGAATAAGACCCAAATACGGAGTAAATATATTTGGTTCACAAAAATACTTTTCCCGTGCAAAATTTAAAACAAAGTGACACTGAAATGGTTTTTAAGAAAAGACACGTACGCATATTCTATAAAGCACTTAGAAAATATTATCTATTATGAAACGAATGAATGAACGAAACCAGATCGAATAGGAAGGTAATAAAAACCTAAAGACATTTAGACCGAGTTGACTATTAATAATAACAAATATACCAATTTACCACCGTTCCCATGCTGCAGCTTTCTAACGTGGTATTTTAATAAAAGATGACAATATTAGAACATATTCCACATTCTAATAATAATAAAGAAACCTATTTTATAGTGTGTCAATGACTTGAGCAGAAAAAAACGTTTTAACTTCCAACATCTAAGCTAATCCAGATTATTATCACAAAATGAAAAATGTCAGTGTTTGTTTTTAATTTTAATATTCGATCGTATCGTAATAAATGAACGGAACTGAATAAAAGTTTTAATTGATAAAAGTGCCTTAAAAAAGGATAATAAACTTACAAATATACTTATCTAAATATACTAGTTTGCGATATCTATACTCACGTACTTTATATTCCATGAGCGTATGGTGAACGTATGTTCATTTGTGTTCGTTACACAGCACAGAAAACATTAATTATCCAACTTAACCAGCAATCTGATAACACTACCACTGAATATGACACAAATAATGGTAAATATCAAATATACACATACTCGTATGCACAACTAATTGGCGTAATAAAAGCGTGAGTGATGGCCGAAATGTAAAAAAGTTATCGTACTACAGAATAACGGTGTTGAAATTTAACTTAGCACTTGACATTTACGATGTTGATATCGAATTGTTGATTTCGGTTACATGGATTTAATATTGTTTTGTAAGCATTAAGGGGGTAAGTATGTGTTTTGCAATACAGTGCTGAGGTCGCCGCCGGTCGGTGAGAGTTACTGCCAAGGTCCGGATAAGGTATCGTTTATCGGCAGACTTTAGTTTCTTTCGTTAAAAAAATCTTACAGTCAAAGGGAAGGAGATATTCAATAGCGACATCAAAGCGATTTGTTTAACATGTGGGTGGAGCCTGAATCATACAGTCGTGATGATCTCATGTGCATTTTCGTAAGATCGCTCTCAAAATTCATTGTCTCACACTTCCTTTCCCGTGTACGTGGAAGGTTAAGATGAAGGTTACCGATATAAATATCAAACTAACAGCTCAAAATTATGCCAAAAACCTTACGTATGATGTCATATTGGTCGCGAGATCTATACCTCCGCCCCCGGAAGTTAATTTCCCACGATATTGAATAGAATTCAGCCACCGACAGAGCTCGGAGCTGCAAAGCATGTGCGCATCACATTACGTTTACCACAAAGTTCCAAATACTATAACAATGTTCTAACGACACTTGCAATATGAACGGTGTAGAAAAACCACACGCATAACAAAGTGTTCACTTGGTAGACATCGGCAGTAAAGTATTAATTGCCTGTAGCAAATGCGAGTGCATATAAAACAACAAGTAAGTTAAAGGATTCTACACCGTGAGTTGTTTGAATGATAAATTACCTACCTTGTATAACCAACGTTTGTGTCTCGTATCTAACATAAAATATATAAAAAATGGTACTACTTATTATTTTCAACATAATTGCCCAATTCCCTAACCAGTTTCTGAAATGTGCAAACATACATTTTGTATCTACTACAAAATTTATTTACAACCCTTGTGGCTTCTTTACAATCTGTGAATATAATCAATAATGTAAAACGCGCAACTTTTAACGCTTATAAGTGCAGACATAATAAAGTCATTTCAAATATAAAAAACCTTTCGATCTATATTTAAATGGGAAACTTTTACGTTTATCATCATTACAAGTATACCTGAAAAACTACAATAAAGACCTAATATACTGTTATAAGGTCATTAAAAATATTAATAACTATAGAAAAATTATCCATATATGATAGTTCTGGCTCTTCGCCGATTTTGGTAAACGGGAGCAAACCAGCGTTAACTTTCGTAGGCCTCCGAGGCCGTACTTTGCCGTATCTCACCGACCCGCGCACTATCTGTGTGTGACTCACAGCGCGCTTTGAAAACAGCGGACCTTCGGATGAGACAAGGTCTACTCAGAAGACTGCGCATATCTATTAAAGTTAAGGCGAATGATTTATAGTTGCCAGTAACGATTGATATGATTAATGATTGCGCGCATAAAGTAGCAAAAAGTCAACAATACCGTAAACTCAATAAGTTCTACGTTGCAATGTGTTATGCTTTATGCAGTTTTTTATTTAAAGTCTATAGTATAGTACAGTAGTGTAGGAACAAGAGCCGTACAACTGGCTATTGGCTTTTCTAAAACCATTATATGATAAGACAATTTAATGTTACGATAAAGTATGCAAATCTTACGTAGGCAGATAGACCTTAAGTAGACTATGAAATTAATAACATTATTGTGACACATTAAGGGAATTGAATGTGCGTTATCCTAATACAGAGATCCTAATATAAACTGATACCTGTGACCCTTTTTTTCTATTGACTAATTTAAAAACTTTATGTTAAGTGAGTAAACTTGACATCAATTTGTCATCAAAATTTAACAAAATAAGTTGAGATACAATTTAGTAAGTTCAAGTAATTAATAAACTTTCATCATCATCATATTCAGCCCGCATCGGTCCACTGATGGACTAGGGCCTCTTCATTTGAACTCTACTCGCTTTTATTGTAGGTTTTCCTCTTCCATCCTTTTCCCCTCTATGTCCCGTCCTCGGTTGCCAATCCAGTAGCTTGCGACTCCATCGACCGTCCTGTCTGCGACTCACGTGATCCGTCCATCTCCACTTAAGGATGGCGAATCTTGTGATAATATTGGTAACTCGAGTTCGACTCCTTATTTCTTTTAGATTTTTAGACCTCGTCGACCCCCAAAATCCCTTTTCGTATATGTCGAACCCTGGGAAACCTAACGGGTATCGACCCTTTTTGGGATTCCCTGTTCGAAATCATAATGATTTCTAATGTTTAACCAGTTCCCTAAAGCGATATTAATAAATTATCCAGTTAGTATTTAGAATCAAATGATTTAATGAGCAACCCATAATTTAACAACGACGATAAACGTATTCAAGTTGACTATGGCCATCGATCAGCGTGCAGATACAATCGAAACAAAAAAAGGTGACAATCAGCGCATTGGCCCGAGTAATTCTATTTACGCACCGTGACCATGTTTACATCCGGACGCGAGGACAATGAATGCCTTTCGTAAACGATTATGTCAGCTGACGAACCACCGCGACAGGCTCGTAAACAAATGTCAATTATGTATGACGAAAATAATAACACCGGTGATGATTGTGAGTACATACAACGCACGTGCCCGTAATGAGCTAAGTACAATCTAAAAGAGGTAGTAGACGTGTATAGACTTTCTCATAAAAGGAAATATAAAACAATTTATTGCCACAAGAAGAATAATCAATTTAATTTATCGTAGAAATGATGCATTATTCAATAAATAGTTTCAATTGTGTCAATTCCAAACGGCATCAATTAGCTTCAAAGAGCCGACCCGTGAGCTAATTATAAATGACCGCCGTTTAAACGGTAAAGAAATTTAGTATCTGAAATCGATAATTGTTCAAAAGCACACGATAGATAGATATCTTATTTATGAGCTTTAATCGTAAATTTAATTGATTTGAAATTAAATTAAAAAAAAATAAAATGATATGTCGTATGCAAAGATGATTTAAGCAAGACGATTTTTAAGAAAAAATGATAGTTCAGAAAGCAATGCCATTTACGAGAATAAAAAGTATTCAAAGTTTCAATATAGCAGGTCTCTGACAGATGTTGTACCAGTAACGTGCAAGCGTTAGTGTTCCGATGTGAAGAGTAATTTTTCACAGTAATTTCTGCATAGAGATTTAGAATCTTGTATCTCTTGGTGGCGAACGCAGTATATACTCACACTTTTCAATATACTGACCTGTACAGTGCATCAGCAGTCGCCTGATAGTAAGCGGCATTTTTATTTGGCACTTATTAAAAATAAGAAAAAGTACCCGTGACGTCATTTGGCACTTTACATCAATCTGGGTACCAAACTTTATTATCTGAGTGCCAAATTATGTTCGAATCAGTTAAGCAGTTTTTGATTGATTGATTAACATTCCTCCAACCAATATAAATATAATAAAAGACTAGGCGTAGACGCCGGGAGTCAATCCACGCTATATGGCCAAACGCGAACAAGCCATCTCTATATCTATGTCCTTAATAATAATATTACAAATGCGAAAGTGTGTTCTATTTGTTTGCCCTTCTTCCCTACGGATCGGTATTATCTATAGGATAATTATATTTTTAATACGAATCAATATAAACGTTTCATACGAAGTAATATATTCCAGTAAGAATTACAAAGAAAACGGGGATAATGACACATGATCAACCCAAGCAAATATCAACCCTGGGTAATATTACAAACAATAAACAGTTTGTTACTTCGTCTTTTTTATAATTGAAAATGAAGTAACGAATAAAGAACGGATGAAAATGAAAAAACAACCCTTTTACACTTTAAAAATCAACTAAAAATGGGATAGATCGTGAATAAAACTTAAGATTTTGAAAAAAGGTAAGCGATATCACGAGCAATGGCTAAAATATCCTAAATAGCCTAAATAATCCGAAATGGCAATGCGTGATCCTTGCAAACGAGCTGCGATTGCTCGCAGCCTAAACGGGCAGCGTGACGAATCCTATCGCAGTATTTTCGCCGATCACGACTATTTATTTTAAGCTCCTACCACGCGATCAGTACTCATGATACTTGATCTTGGATCAAAACCAATCATATCGCAATGTAAAACATTTAATTTACATCTGTTGCTGATATGTTATAACTACCATTGATAACATCAACGAAATTTTTCGTAATTAGTAAAACAATTATTAGAAAATGACACGCTACTTAATTCAAACCTACCAGGTGAGTGCAAAACAATCAATAATAAGCAATTTCATTAAGTGGTAGTTCTCTTGCAGAGTCCAACTGGGGCGGTACCAGTGCATTGCCAAATATTCTACCGCCAATTAGTATTGTATAAGCACTACTGTGTTCCAGTTTGGAGGGCAATAATGCCACTGCAATAATAGGGCAAAGTTTATTTCTTTGCCCTATTATTTTCTTGTAATATCTCTTGGTCATGAGCGCAGTACAGAGCCAAGCACGCTCTGTGTGGTACTGTGTTGTTA
>DWGO01001207.1:0-10099 GCA_018247635.1 Eurytides dolicaon deicoon | reverse complement strand
GTTATAACATGTTATAACTATTTACTTTTATATTTATTGAAACAAAAAAATATATTTTTGAATAACGAATAAATTTAAAATGTTACTATAGGAAAGTAAAATTTGTAAAAGTTTTTCCACATTTTATCAAGTACGAATTGCATTTGATCATTAACGTAAACGTAAACCGCATTGCAATTTTAAAAGCGATAATGCCCTCACTGCATCCGCCATTTGCATTTCGCTTTGGGCGGGAAAAGAAAATGGATATCCCCCTGCGTTTTTGCCCAGTATCATTCATCAACGGTGTTGAGAAAGTAAATCATTAGAAACTGCTCTCAATTCACAAGTTCCTTTTGCAATGAGATAATCGAGAGCACTTGATTGTTTACGTGACTCTATCACGCATTGCGTTAAGATATCGAGTCCCACAGACCACAGATTATATGCCACTAAGTCACCGAAGCGTAACCAATCTTATCTTTTAGGATATACCCAGCATTAAATATACATTAAAGGGGATTGTCACCCTACCAAGTGTCAAAGTTAAACAAGTATTGCGCAAAATCTATAAGACCAAATTTTATGTGTTTATGGTTATATTAGTAGTATTGTTTATTTTTTTAAAGATTTTTAAAGGAACTTACAATAATAAAATACTTGAAAAGTAAATTTTTAACTGTATCATCCAATTTGTCACACGACGTAACAATTCATCCGTTAAAATAATAATGAATACTGACTGCAGAAATTTAAACAATTTAAGTTTGATATATTTACAAAATGTAATAAAGCGATTAAAAGCGGTTCGAGATGTCGTGTACATTATAATTTTAAATACTGTCTATCGCATTGTGTTTAAAAGTTTATTTCATAACATATTCTATAAGTGGTAGGACACTTTTACGTAAAAATTCGAAAGTGCTTATATTGGCCTTTTTGAATAAAGATATTTTGATTTGATTTTATTTATAAGGTAAACCTGGGGTAGTTCCTTTGCTGCCGGTCAAAATGTCGATGCCGCGAGCATAATTACTGTGCATATAGCTATATGATAATAAATCCCTGGGTAATAAGCAGCGCAGCGCCCAGCAGTTTCGAGACTAGTTTAAAATACTGTACGGTGTGGACAGGCATGTCGCTTTCCATCATTCCCTTGTCTCATTTATTCTCTAGTCTTTATTACTTTGTAAAATAAAACATATATTAATTTGTTCATTATCTTTCCAGATACGACAGCTCCTTACGTGCTATATAAAGATGGGGTGGAACGCGCTCCGCCCGGCACGCAGTGGGGCAGCGGAGTACTTGATGGTGGCTATCAAACGATGCAGCACCAGAGCCCGAGTGGGCCTTCACCTCAGCCCGAACCCCAACTGGCCTCACCGGCACCATCGCCGTACCCACCGGCTCCCCCGCCTCCCGATCCCTCAGGAGCCGAAGACGCAGCTCAGCAACTCGCCCAACAACAAGCACAGCAACAAGCCCAACAGCAACAGGCGCAACAACAGACCTCACCTGATCATATGCAAGTGGAACAGCAGCTACAAAATCAAGGCCAGGCGCAGTCCAACCAAGACCACTTAGACCGAACGCCGTGCTTCGTGCAGTCAGATTTGCAACAGCAATATAGTACCCCGTACTTCAAAGAGACTCGTCCAACCAGCCATATGTTGGGCACCGGCGGATTCCCTCTACATTACCTTAAACAGAACGGCGGTGTGTTATCCCTAGAGGGCCCACTGGACCAATATGCGGCGCCGGAGCTGCGTCACTTGCCCGACATAGTGCAGCCCGAACCCCCAAAACCGAGAAAGCACAATCCGAACTCCGAGCTGCGCCTGTTCAAATGCCTGACCTGCGGGAAGGATTTCAAGCAGAAGTCAACCCTTCTTCAGCACGAACGCATCCATACTGACTCTCGGCCGTACGGGTGTCCGGAATGCGGCAAGCGGTTCCGCCAGCAGTCGCACCTCACGCAGCACCTTCGCATCCACGCTAACGAGAAGCCGTACGCGTGCGTGTACTGCCCGCGCTCGTTCCGGCAGCGCGCCATCCTCAACCAGCACCTGCGCATCCATTCCGGTGAGAAGCCCTATACGTGCGGCGAGTGCGGCAAACATTTCCGCCAGAAGGCCATCCTGAACCAGCACGTCCGCACACACCAAGGCGAGCGATATTCACACATATATGCCCCGGCCCGCTCCCCGCGCGCGTCGCCCGCATTATCGCGAAACAATCGCGCCAGTGCGAGCGCCGCCCGCGCTCCCTGCCGCCCCCAACTCGTTCGATTCGGTCTCGCATCCATTGGCCTCCCTATCTGTCAAATTCTCGCTCCCCCTGCCGCCCGCGCCGCAGTGGACAATCGCGAGACGCGGAACCGATCGCCGGACGCTCCTGTAACCGTCCTCAGTTCGATTAACCCACT
Organism: Eurytides dolicaon deicoon; assembly: GCA_018247635.1. Classification (NCBI taxonomy): domain Eukaryota; kingdom Metazoa; phylum Arthropoda; class Insecta; order Lepidoptera; family Papilionidae; genus Eurytides; species Eurytides dolicaon. The sequence goes on along the minus strand of DWGO01001207.1, from coordinate 7,692 downwards.
CGTCGTTACTCTCTAATTGTTCAAGTCGAATGTGTGACTGATCAGTCTATTCAACTTTTTCAGATGTTTCGCCGCACCTCATCTTCAAAAATGGGACCACGCCAACCCTCTGGCCCCAGGATGTACCATTCCCGCCCGATGAAAATAAGGAAGAGATTCAGTCGACGTTCGGCGATGCGGACGGACAGAATGGAGAGCAGCGGGGATCTTGCTTCTCGCCCGGTGACACGGCTCAGTATCCAGCATACTTCAAAGACACTAAAGGCCTCAACCACGCCGTGTTTGGTTCTGGCCTTTCACTACAATACTTGAAGGGGGGAAAGTTGCCTGACGTGCTAGGCGGTCGAACTATGCCGCTGTATGTGCGTTGCCCTATCTGCCAAAAAGAGTTCAAGCAAAAGTCGACGTTGCTGCAACACGGCTGCATCCACATAGAGTCGCGGCCGTACCCGTGCCCAGAATGTGGCAAGCGTTTCCGCCAACAGTCGCATCTGACCCAGCATCTGCGCATCCACACCAACGAGAAACCATACGGCTGCGTGTACTGCCCGCGCTTCTTCCGCCAGCGGACGATATTGAATCAGCATCTGCGCATCCATACCGGCGAGAAGCCGTACAAGTGCACGCAGTGCGGCAAAGACTTCAGGCAGAAGGCGATCCTGGATCAGCACACACGCACGCACCAGGGTGACAGACCGTTCTGTTGCCCCATGCCCAATTGCCGGCGTCGCTTCGCTACTGAACCGGAGGTGAAGAAGCACATCGACAACCACATGAACCCGCACGCCGCTAAGGCACGGCGAGCGGATGCGAAGACGCCGAGACCTCTGCCACCGGCAGCAGCGGTGGTAAAGCCCGAGCTATACTTCCCGCAATGCTACGCGCCGCCCTTCCAGCAGTTCTCGACCGGAGGTGAGTTCAAGCCCGCAGTGGGGCCTGGAGCGCCGGTAACTTGCTTGCCGGCCCAGTGACCCGCGCCGCCACCGCGGTGGCACCCGGCGCCCTCTCACGCGCCATCCCACCACGACCTCTACGTCGCCGACCGCCTCTACAACTAGAGCTCTCTTAGAGGCCCTGCGCCCCTCCGCGCCTACGGCCAGAGACGTCGACTTTTGGCTTTACACCAGTATACGACTCGCCAACGCGAGCTTACAATACAATATACGATCTGAAATTATTGTAATTAATGAACTCGGATCGCTGTAAAACCTGCTTCGATCTGTAAATAAGCAATATTAATTAAACTCCATCGAGGAGTCTGTCGCGAATGTACAGTATGAGAGTCATGAATAGTGTTACCGTTGACAGAGCGAATACAAATGACATTTTCGCCCCGTAATGTTAAGTTACCAAATAAGCATTAGTTCGCCGGCGGTCGTCGCCGGCACGGTCGTAACGTTCGTTGAATCTAAGCAGATCGAACCAGAGATTAGAATAAAAAAAAATTAACTCTTCGTTAAAATCTAAAAACGTAAGGATTGCTCTTTTACCACATAACAGTATTTCGCGATGAATGTTTCCGGTACATCGTTGTGCCTATTTGTAATAAATATACATATATTTTGTAGACTTATTAAGTTAATTTTTATTTACGTGTGTTAAGAGATGTAATCTGGCAAATTTAGGGTGCGATGAAAGATTTAATGATGCTCAAAATATCGTAAATGCTAAACGAATTTACGCGTAATTAGGATCGGATAGAGGAAAGATTAGGAACGATGAAAACAGTTAAACGAGAAACCAACCAAAAACGTAGGTTACCTTCTGCCATCAAACATATTTTTTTTTGTTTCTTAGTACTAAAGACAGGTTCTGTTTACATTTAATTACTCTTAATGGAATATATGAGATTATTGAGATATATTTGTAACACAGTAGGTGCCAAATAATGTAGTGACTTTTTCAATTTGTTCTGTCAGCGTGTGTTGAATAGGCCTAGTTTAGGTTGTTACCAATTTTCCAACGATTCGACAATTTGAAATGCATTTACGTGGAAAGGGTCAGACTGAGAAAGGACTGTGATAGCTAGGTAGGTTAGGAGTCGCTCACTTAGCGTTAAAATTTCGTGTGCCGTGGCGGAATGTGATTGGGGTTATCCATTTTGGAGTCGTGTGAATGTTTTGAAATTGTTTCATCGTAGTTTGTATAAGGTCTCTATTACGATTAGGACGACTCGAATTTGCCAAACATTGATTGGAGAAAAATTGTGAGAAAAAAAACGTTTTATGTTCCTAAATTATTCGAAATTTTGCATTTATTTGTAAGGCTGGCCGAAGTTAATACGACGGTCAACGCCTTCTCTTTTTGACTGATTCGATAAAGAAATACGAAGAGTGAGATTAGTGAAATCTAACGATTAGGTAAGGCGTGTGATGTAAAGGACTGCTTCTTGTTCGGGTTTGGGACGGAACGCCAGAGTAATCATTTCGCTTAATTTTAGCTTAGACTATCGAATCTCGAATTACCAAGCAATTCGATCATTCATCGCGAAATAAACTTAGCTTTAGAGAGAATAAAAATATATATGAATACGTCGCATTGCCAATATATCCCGATATTGGACGAGGCGTCCTCGGTCAATTCGCGTCCACAATAGGTACAGGTAGACTTAGAACTTGGGTTAATTTCGTTTTACAGACGGTGAGCAACACCGCATAACATTAACCACAACAAGCTTACAACAGTGGCCTTTAATTACCACAGATATTGAAGCTACAATAGCGTGCGTTCATTTCGTAATTGTGTTGCCGCCTATAAAAAAAAGTAACAGCGTAACTTGCGTTGGAACAGGGAGATATATGAAATATATCAACTTTGTTATTATTGTTGAATCAGTTACGACGAGTCGCTCGGACTATAAACTTTGTAACAATACAATATCGGGATATTTCGGCGGACATTTTTAAACGTTTTATCCATCTCTGTTTGTATCTATAGACAACTTATATAGCTTATTTTACGATATTATTGTGATGGTTTCGTTTTCCTACCGCATAAGGACTGTTACGTATTAACTATTAGATATAATAGTGTGCTAATTTGTGGGAGTACGCGGAGTTACATCGCAGTCGGATACCAGTTGGTTATATCATTATTTTTATCACTTCACAAAGTGAATAACTCGATATTATGTTCGTTAGTTTCCGTATGGTTTTGTTGTTAAGATGAAAATTATCACTCTTTGGACAGTTATATGAAATTTACGCGAATCAGTTTCGATTGAACACATACGGCAATTAGACATACATCGCCGGCAAGTATAATATAAAATCGAAACTGACGAGCTCCGTACAAACAGTTTAGTTTCCGTTTAATTTTCCTATCAAACTTTCGGAGGTTTACAAAATGAAAAAAACACCGTTATCGTTGAAAATTAAAGTGTTATCTTACGTGACTAGAATTTTCCACAGCGTTTGTAAAATGTGATCCTCCTATGGTACCACGCGCCGCCCCGACACCATGACGACAATAGAATAGAGTTCTGTTTCCACCAGGGTTCAGTTCTATAACTGGTCGCATTCGCAATGGAAATTTCAACAAAACAATATAGCTACTCTATACGAAGCGAATCTTTGGTAATACACAACGAATCCGATTAGCTAATAAAATTGAATCCTGCCTATTTTTAAGCCACAAACAAAGCAGCCTTAAACAATAATAGTTGATAAGTATTTTTATACATTTTATTGAATAGTTTTTTACAGAGAGCTCGCGGCGGCGCGCGTGACCATAGTACAAAGTTTGAATACAAATAATTACAATACAGTGCCATAGCCGTCAAATGACCTCAGATTTATACTTAGATTTTTATACCGATACAAATGGATTTAATTTTTAAATATAAACAAAGGTGATTAAGTATACAGAGATTACAGATGATATTTTATACATTTATTACAAACAAAACAATATTATTAAATGGTAAATGTGAAATAGACTTAAATTTTAGTGCCGCACGTACTGCAACGTGCTAAGTACCTTATTATCTTCAATATTATCAAGCAGGTGGTTTTCTTCTTTTTTTTATTTTACATTCAGCAGCGCGAGTGTGAAAAATTGACGCGAACGGACAAGTCAATTTGACACTAACGTTGCCGTGTCCGATTTATAACGTTTTGCGTATGAGAACAACGTGTGTTTCCAGAGCGTTTTAGTGTACATATCAACAACAGGTTAAATATCAGGCAGTGTTGCAATAGCGAACGCGCGTACTTATTCTGTCTACTTTTACAAATTGGACGAGGATGAGGCAATAAGCGGAATAAGTGTTTTTTTAGGATGTTCGAAAGGTCCTTCCAGGCTGTTCTATTTGGATTGCTCATTGTTTCATTAAGTTTTGCTCAAATAATCGTGTACGTATTACCTTTTAACGTTAATCGTGTTAGTTTAATACGTCATATTATACGATTTATTTTTTTTTGTCTTTGTACAATACATTTAGAGAGCACGGTTTTTGCTTTTCTTTAAACATAATATTAAGTAATGTAGTAAGCTCTCGAAGGCAGTTTTGCGTAGTGAAAAAAGATAAAATGGAAAACAAAATCGAAATTATTACTTCATTTCTTCCACTTCCCATTGCAATTCAAAGTAAATAATGAAGCATAGTATATTTGTAAATGTGCCGTCCAGTGTTTTATGTTTCCAATGCCCTCAGTACCAAACGTTTTTTAATCATTCACCAATAGAATTTTTAGTATATTTTCACAGAGATCAAACAGATATTGTCTTAACAAAGGATTAAGTTTCTACAATTATTTACCGTCGCGAGGGGAAGAAAAGCTATAATGATTTGCCTTGTTGTTACGTCATATATTGTATATGGAATTAAATTCCAATGTAATTCGACCGCATAACAAATTTCACTACATTGTAATATAGAATGCCGTTCGATATATCGTTTCTTGCATCGCTACACGTGTTTGAGTGCAACCATTTATGTTTTGTCAATATATACCTACATACTTATTTTGTATATTTTAAGTTGTTACGATATTAAAAAAGGAGAGAATAAGATTGCATTGTGGAAATGTACTTTGCATAATATTAATTACAAACGAATGTCAATTGTATTTAATACAATTTTTTTTGTTCTTTTATTCCGAATCTTTGCTAAGCTTAGAAGCGAAATTGATTATTTAGTTAACATAGTTTTTTCATATATAGTTTTTTCGATGATGTATGACACAATAAATTCCTTACTAATTCCTTCTTTGGATAATAAATTGCATTTATTTATGATCTCATGGCATTCGAAAGGTATGTTATATCAATAAGTTAATTGGCAGAAATAATTTCGTAAAGCACAATTACTTTCCAGCTTCTTACATCCGATATCTACTATATGGAATGATATGATAAAAGTTGAAATATTTATAGGGCTGTCGATAATTTTGACAGATTTCATCAGTTTTATTCCCTTTTATCTAAATCCATGTGCTCGTCTAAAGTCATTGTAAAGGCAAACACGGTTTAAATATATTCACTTAGTTTAAACTTGTAAGTTTTCAATATTTAGACACTATTTAAAAGGAATGTGATAATCCATGGCAATTTATAGATACTATATATATATTTTAACTGACAGCCCTTACCTTATGTAATATTATTGGTGTATTATTTAAAACTGCTTGCCAATTAAAAGGCGCCATGTAACGTTTAGTTGTACGCCTACTGTATATAAGTTTTCAGTGCGATAAAGTTGGTGGCATTTTTCTTACGCTCATTGAAATTCTTTTTTTAATTTTTCAAACACATTTGAAAATATTTAGAGCGGTTTGTCTTTTTAGCGTGTATCGTAAAGTCTAAATTTCGTATACGATTTTTTGTATATTAATAACACGTAAAGTACATTTAATTTATAATAAAATAAAAAATATTAAGTGTGCGTAGATGAATTTTGGCTTTACACTCTTTTAATTCTACATATTGAGTAATTAAAAACGAAATATTTCATAGGACTGTTGTAACCCGCACCATTTCAAATTGTAATTTATCGCACTGTCAATTGTCAAAATATTTATTTTAATCTTTTAAGGGAAAAGTAAATAAATTTCTTCGACTCTTTAGCAAGCGTATGTATACCGTAGTCCTTCTGGTTATAATATTTAACATATCCGAATACCGCAGAACGACTCACGGTTCCAAATTATATAAAAATTAGTATGTATGTAACGTATTTTGAGTGAATATTCACCCATGCATAAATAATGGAGCTTAGAGTAAACGATTAAGTTTTCTTTTAGATCGTTGGCTACGAATTATTTTAACGTCTTCCAATTTTTCAGTAGTTATATAATCTATGCATGATGTTATATAATCTGTATCACCAATTTCAGTTATATTTTTTTATTATATTCTTGTGTAGATATTGCGTTTTAAAATCTACCTATCTGCAGGTGCTGCAGTTTGAGTGCAATACACGCGCATTTCGGCGTTATATTGTGTAATATATTTTAAAGGACTTATTTTAATTCTCATTTTAGTTATTATATAAGTCATCTAAATAATTGGTAGCCAACAAAGATGGCCTATTTTGTTTTTAATTAGGCATAACCTGCAACATGTATACACTGCCACACTCGCCAACCGCTGTCATGTGTATTATTGAAATAAATTATTTTTTATCACAATAGATACTTGTTAAAACAGTTCCACATAAAGTAAGAGTTGTTGAATTTTTTATAAAAGATGAAACATATTAGATTTATGATCTTGTAGTCTGGATTGAGTTTTTTACAGATTTTATTATATGCATCGTTTCTGTAAACGGCGTGTGTAGTTGCGTCGCCTGCTTCGCTTATTTTTGCTACAATACTTATTTGAAACAATATAATGTTTAATTATACCAATATAGTACAATAGTTATACAGATTTTACAAGATATACAATAGATTTTTATACAATAGAGCCGTGATATATAACAAAGATTTTTGTTTACCACGAAGCCCTGCAGGCGGCGCGGCTGTGCCGCGGAAATATTTGTTTCAGTGAAATGGGTGCTGTTATATTATTACTTGTACATATTTATTGTAATATACAACAATAGACTGGTAATTTTACAATGTTGTTAGGTTTCTACAAAGTTATTAACCGGGACTGCGGGGAATTATTTACTTCGAAACTTCTTAACATCGATGATTATTTTGCAATAACTTTTTGTTAAAACGTTCCTTTTTCAAAATAAATATATTACTTAATTTAATAAGAAATTTATATTGGAATATTATGTATCATGTTCATGGTATGCTGCTGGCTGTTAGACAAAATATATTTTTCTCAATCAAGGCGACAAAAATCCTTCTCTATGCCAATATAATACTGTGAGCTAGTTAATGCCTTATAATATAATTCAACATCATAAATGTCTTCAAGAATCAATAAAAATAGCAAATATACAATTTAAAAAGAAAAAAAAACCATTTTATTTTCATTGAACATAGACTAAGGAACGTTTCTAAATGTAGAATTGGACGGGTCACTTATCTTTTTTTATTCAAAATGGCATCAGGAAATTGTTCCCGGCAGCCCCTGTCCACATGTTACAATAGAGTATATTTTCTTACAAACAGAGACACCGAAATAGACTATATAAAAATTCATTTTAGACAATCCCAGAATACAAGATCGAACTTTTTACACACAACAATACAGAACCGATTTAATTTCAGTTTTCCATAGCGTTATGTTTTTTTA
>DWGO01001206.1:0-10099 GCA_018247635.1 Eurytides dolicaon deicoon | reverse complement strand
TATATATATATATATATATATATATATTCATATTCCCGTACCCTTGATTAGTAAAACGTTCTTACCTGTTCCGCCTGATCGGACCACCTCAAGTAGATCACTATTCACCAAAGAACTGATTCTGATCTGAGACTGTTCTTACGTACTTAATTTCAAACCACCGCTACTCGTTTACGATTTACTTTTAAGCTTTTCCATTGAGACTGATTTTTATTTACTAAATATGTTTATTATCCTTTTTTATTGTTAAACTTTCGGTCCTTCACGAATCCTACTGGTAAAATACTTTTTGTAATAATACTCTTATTCATTTAATCTGTGTTGCTGAATGATTTAATGCAGTTGAATATTATTAAATTCGTCGTGCAAACCATTCATTCAATCTTTCACTTATAAAACTTTTTTATTCATTAGTGAAGCTATAAGTGTGAATGTATTTCAATCAAATTGACTTATTTTTTTAATTAAAATAATCAAAACAGCAACCGTAGACGTACGTAAGTCGTATCGTGAAGGACCGATGCAACTAAGTACAAATAATTTAGTCAACGCTTCGCCGGACGAACTCTTATGTGTTACAACTGAATTAGGCTAAACTAGGCTAGATTCGATGTGAGCTAACTCATGCACACTGCCGAATAACACCACTTGATTGCCTAGTTCGAGTTTTTCTCACTTCGTTTACCAACTTGATCTAGCGTTAACCTCGATTTTTTAATGAAATTTTGACAGCGCCATCTAGTGTTCACTAGCTGGTGGAGTAGTTAAATGAAGTGAAAAAAACTCATACAAGGCACACTGATTCTATCAATATATTCTAGATATAGCTAATATTGCGTTAATGTATTTGTCTGTTATTGCATTTAAACTTAGTGTAACGCACACCAGTGCCTGATGCATACGAGTTTTTGTACCAACAATTGATTTAATAATGTTACATTATTTTAATAGTTATTGAATAATCGTTTTAAATAAACATGTGTCTCTAAGTATGGGGGGAAATGACTAGATACAAATTTTGCTTAATATTTCAAATAGTAACTTTTATTTCGCTTTTGTTAAGGATCAAATTTAATTGTGCTAATTATAAATAGATATCCTATCCTATACGTCTAAATAGACCGACTTCCGTCTTAGGAGAATAAATAAATTAACATTTTCTTGTTTTCTTTATTTATTTTCATTTTATTTAATATTTAATAGATCGAATGTTAATAATAAAAAAAAGACAATGTTTAGTTTTTTTCATGATATTTCTATATCTTTTCCAAGTTTTTGTCTAAAAATACATGATCAATTTGGAACATTCATATAAAATTAAAAAAGTGTTGCAATTGATGGTACAAACATTCATTTGCTTGAGTTAATTAAGTATTAACAATTAAAGGACCCCAGAGGCTACAAAGGTTCTAGATTTAAGTCGAGTGCTTTTATAAATTTGTAATGAATTAATATAATATAGGATTGATATAAGTCAGTGTTGTTAGTACACAATGTTGTGGCGACAGCTTAGAACCAAAGTTATGTTAAAAGCTCTAACAGTGTTGAAAAAATAACTGATTGTAGTTATAACCTGGAAATAATTGTTTTCAGTCTTGTACTATTTTTAAGTTTAATAATATCTAAAAAATAACTGAAACATTTTAAGATTAATGGCTTCATCGGAATTGAAAGATTATTGCTGTATGTTACTAATATTTTATACTTTTACAAATGTAATGAAGCTAAACAAGCTATAATATTGTTTATTATGCACAAGCAATTTTTTGTGAACTTTTGTGAATCTCAAAACAATATTTTACTATTTTATGTTGCATAAAAACATTGTACTGAAGTAATGATTTTTTTTAATTTATTATTAAACACAAAACAGGTTACAATCAGGTATACATCAAAAAAATATAACACATTTTACGGGACAATAATTATAACCCAAAACATGTGTTTGTGATTGTGCAAAGTATGTAATATTTATAATTTATATTTATTGGTATAATATGTTAATCTTTTTGACAATGTGTTTAATGTTACATCAATAGTGTATAAATTATACTTCCGTCTCATTTAATAAAGTTTTACGCCGTAAATAATAATTTTCGAACTGTGAATCTAATGTAATAAAATAATAATGCTTCTATGAAATGTGATGTACATTACGAGCGCTGTTAATTTTTGTGAGTTTCGAAAAGCTGTCGTTGCAACGCATTCCGATGTAAGATGGCGCGTCAAGTAGCGCCATCTAGTGCTGTTGTGAGAGTCGTAATTTATTCACTAATATATGTATTCATTATCTAAAAGTCTTTTATTTACCTTTGTGTTTTTTTTTACTGTTGCATCGTTTATAAAACCTCATGGGTACAATTTTTAATTATGAAATTCTATGCGAGACGGACAGTCGAGCAAAGTTTACCCGTACCACTTGACGTGTCCACGTGTTTTAAATAAATAAATATCACAGGACAATTTACACGGCCATCTGTGTGCTTTTGTGCGTGGTTTTGCTCAATTCGTTTACAAACTCGGTCGCGTTAGTGTAAATAACATTTCTATGAAATTTTGAGAGCGCCATCTAGTGTTGACTAGATGACGTTTTTTAATCTAGAAATGAGGTTTACGCTAGACACTGATCCCAAACTAGACAGAGACTGGACTATGGTAGTCAGACTAATGATATACATACACATTTTAAACTCATACTTTAATAGATGATTAACATCCATACTCAGAACAAATATCTCTGTTCATCGCAGAAATATTTTGTGCTGGGTGGGAATCGAACGCACGACCTTCGGCTTTGCGGTTAGAAGCACTAACCATTACACCAATAGGCTACTGAGCGACAATGCACGCGCGGATTTTTGTTTTGAATCGGTCTCCCAGATTTTTTCAAACATCCGGGAAAAAAGTAGTTTGTCACTTTTTGTTTCAAAGGCTACATTTTTTTATTACATAAAGTTATGAGACGAGCAAGTCATGCGCCTGCACATAACAACACAGTGCCATACAAAATCTGCTTGGCTCTGCACTACTCTCGTCACCCAGAGACTTAAGACGTTCTATCTCTATACGTCGTACGCCTGATGGTAGGCGTCACGCCTGTCAAAACAGTACCACACAGAGCGTGCTTGATTCTGTGTTGCGCTCGTCACCCAGAGATATAAGATGGTCGATCTCTTTGCCTCGTAATTACGCTGGTACCATTGCCCTTCAAACCGGACCACATAGTGCTTAGCGGCAGAATATCAGGCAATGCAGTGGTACCGCCCCATTCGGACTGCACACACTTTCCACATAGATGATTAGTCAAGATGTATTTAGGATTAGCCTTTTTTCCATCATATGTCATTTCATAATCTGTTCCATTCAACTTTGTTGCGACGCGTACGTTCATATTTATATAATCGTAAAGCAATAAATCACAAAGTGCGATCTACATGTCGCCGATTTCAACGGGTAACGTTATTTTGCTTGCATCATGCCCATCGTCCGCCAACGAGAAAACTATGAGCGATTGCGACATTCCCAAGTGTTTCATCCGTTAGTTTTGCATTAACCTTTTTGTGGAAAGTCCATCGTATATACATTCCGTGAGATTGTGTTTTTTAATGGTTTCTGGCTTTTAGTAAAATAGATTTACCTTATGGTAAGTTATTATCGTCGCCTATGCGCTTTCACAAATTCGTAGGAATTGCAATTGACTTGCTTAATTTTCTCAAAATGTATGGAATTAAGTTATTGACACAAGTCAACACCACATACAAATGTGGGTCTTGTATAATCTGACGTCGCTTTTAGTCTATGGGGCTCTATAAAGCTTCATCGGATCACGGAACCCGTGGGAATGCTAAGTTTCCACGAGTTGAATTTGTATGTGGAATAGCTAATCTATTGTATCATTAAACATTATTTTAAATACATTTTGCTAGACAATAATTGTAACCCAAAATATGTGTTCCAGAAAGTAAAACAGTAAGTTAAATTAACACATTGCAAAGGTTAACAGATTCTTATGTAAATATAGTATCAAGTATCATGTATATATAGTGTCATGTGAACTTTATGTGATGATATTCTTTGAGGATAAGGTGAATTTGTCGTAGGAATTGATGTTATTGTTAAATAAGTCCAAATTAGGATTATCTTTGCTTAATTCGTTGTATTGTCTACACTTACGTATAACGAGATTAGTTTGCACATATGATAGCGAAAGGATCGCATGTTAGTGGATAGTCTGCTATCAATATGATGGCGATGGTATCTCGTGCTCTGACGCGTTGTATGATGTTAAAATTATTCGGTCGACAAAGGAAATTACAAGAGCAAATCAAACATCAAAGCCAGAATATTTTATTAAGTAAAAAATTAAGTGTTTTAAATTGGGTGAATTAGAGACTTCTAATTCAAGTAATTTCTATAAGCTATTAAAATAATGTCTTACTATATTACGAAACTTTAAGATTAAATTTTGGGTGTCGAGTCCTTTTTAAGTTATCCACTAAATTCTTTCAGTAAATAGATGTTTTAGCTAACTCAAACAAAACAATATTCTAATGTTGAAGAAAAAAAAACAAAAACAATTTTTTGTTTTGAACAATGATCATTTTCATTCGGTCATAATGATTGATTGCAATCCAAACTTTTAGCAGTCTCCGGCAGTACACAATAGATGACGCTCTGTTTATTTACCAACATATCACTTTACATTGGAACATTAGTAGACTGACCGAGATTCATGAAATTGATGCCGACTTAATCGACTTTGCTAAAGTGAATTTTGAATGATGTGATGATGTCTTTTGATTGAGTCGAAGAAGTAAATATAGGCTGTTTTCGTGACGATGTAAATATGCAAGCTTTTGCCTTTGGTAATTTTGTTTTCTATCTTTTATACTGTTATAAAATTGTAGAGGTCTGTTATATATAATTATGGTTTCTCTGTATTAGTTGTGTCTGGTTTCAAGAACACTGAAGTATATTTATCCTCAATTGGTTTGTTATTCCTTGAGATTATTTAGATTTGTAGAGATCGGAATGGTGGCTGCATATTTTTTTGTCTGCTTGACTTCTTTTAGGATATTAAGGAATGAGACCATCATGTGCCTATCGCCTGTCCATAAAAACATACCATCACCCTGAGATATTGGCATATTAAAAGTTTATACCGTATAATAAATTATTTATTTATTTTTATTTATTTAATCTTTATTGCAATACCATATGGAAATTACAATGGGCGGACTTAATGTCTGTGGGCATTCTCTCCCAGTCAACCCGGAATAATAATCTTTCGGTTTCGTTAATACTATTCCCGACTCTCTACCTAAAATCTAAGCGGTATACTTTTTTTTTTAAATACTCGCTCAAAATTTATTTTGAACGCATGACAAATAATCTAAGAATGCTTAATATAAGTAAAAGCGGTTTGCGCCTCACCGCACAGATTAAGTTCGCAGACGCATTCCTGACTAGCATAGGATCAGCCTGAATCACAGACACTGTTTCTGATTTTATACGTTTATTTAACCAGGCTCAGCGTTCCTAACATTTTAGAAGGTTATTCACATGAAATGTTTTTTACTTATTCCATACACGTCTAATAACTTCAAAAAATTATAGCTACAATATCTTATTATACTAGCAAACAAATGTCGAACATTTCGTGATGTTATAACATAATATATTTGTTTTATTTTTTTAATAATGTTTATAGAAACTTTCATAGAATGCAGGGATTGAGCAGGACCAATTAATTATTTTAGATAACTTCTTAAACAAATCTGCTTATTAAAGATACTGTATAAGCTGATACTGGCTTAAAATAATCTTCAATTACTATTAGTATTATAGATAAATAAAGACATTTTGTTAAAAAAGAATTTACACAGGCAGTTCTTAATGTAAACAGAGAAACAATAGTAGAGAAGAGCTCAATGTGTAAAAATGTCGAATATAGATCGGATTTTTCTTGTTCAGTAAATGTAAACAACAACATATTCTTAATAAAAAAGTGACTTTAGTTTATGGTTGACTCAGACAGAAGATTTTCCAAGAGTCAGTGGAGGTATTCACGCGATAGGAACTTGTCGTAAGTGCAGCCCACACGGGGCCGGAGCCTGTCATCTGACCCGCGCGTTTCAAAGGCTAGTCGTGTTGTTGCAATTTTATTTGTTCGTCGGGTAAATGCCTTCGCTTGTATCCGAGTATTGAACTGGGCTGGTCTGCATACGCAGCCAGGGAGCGGGGAGGGGAGGGCGTCCCAGTACAGCACGCTGGCACCCACCTCTCTCAAACGTTGACCCACGTCATGAAATTGTTCAATTGTTTGTGAGAAAATGCTAATTTTTAACCAAATTATATAATGCTAGGTGTTTTGTTTCTTGGTTCTGTTACCATTGACATAAAAATAATTACCTCTTTATATTTATGTATAATATTAATTTTATGTCCGTATTTGTGTGATGTGTGTGTATAAGTATGTCATACGAGTATCTTAATATTTGTCATAGAAGCTCCAAAGTCACTTTGATAAAAAATTTAAACATTTATTTGTTCACTTATACTAATTTTTACTTTGCTTGTGCTTTGCAGATTTTAAAACTCACTAAACAAATTACCGACCGTAATTCCAGTCGTCTCTTAACGTATATTCTGGTTTTAAGATATTGCATCATCATCAAAAATAACATTCTAATTGTGGTTTATGACATGTGAACTTTTAAAATCCCAACTTTAAACTTTGACGAATTACGGTATTCCGACAACAGGATGACGACTATTTACATTTCATATAAAAAACAATTCTCCCGGATTGACTGGGAGAGAATGCCTCAAGGCATTATTAAGTCCGCCCCTTGTAATCCAATCCTTCTTTAGTGATTGCAATAAAGTATAAATAAATAATTCTCAAAAACATTTATTTTGATGAATATTATTTTATGTCATTTCATGTATTTTTACAATATATGATATAGGAGAATTAAATACAATTAATACCGCCACAATGACTTTTACAGGATGAAGAAGATTGAATTGACAAAATTTATCAGCTATTCAAATGTATGCAAAACATTTCCTCATGTTTTGTAAACATTTAATCTACCGATTTGTCGCTTCTTCTTCTTGTTTCTTGAGAAACAAATAACAAGTTGAACATAAAGTATAATGAAGTGTGTAAAATTCATTTTAACATTTATATCATAACAATATCATACCCGTATATCCGAGGCGCCCGAGGACGTAGATGTACTGCTAGAGCTACCAAGACGTCCGTTATGGTACATTTTGAAAATATATATTAAAATCAACTAAAAAGATCACTGTTTACACAAAGAAATGTTTCACTAAACTTCGCTTCAAACACTGCCTACTGGTTCTTACAAAACACAACTTTGTCATTCTTTATTATATAATAAATAGTAAGGATAAAAAACTGTTTTGTCCAATCTGTTGATCGAATTGTTTAATATTAATAAGACTCATGTAATTGAAACGTTTGCCAGTTTTAAAAAATAGCTTAAAGGTTCGCGTTATTTACACACCTGTAATAACGGACTACGTGACTCAAGAAATCTAGCAATCGATAAAACTCACAAAACATAACAGAGTTATCGCTTTATATCGGAAATGGCAATTGTATCTGGACGCGTTTATTAGTTAATTTGATATCGACATCACCTTGAAATTGTTTTGTTTTTTATTTTAGTTTCATGTCCATATGCGTTAATTTTTTCTCTACTAACTTGGAACAACCTTTTGAAAGTGTGTTTTTATGTGAAAATAGCTTCAATGATTTCTTTTTAATTATAAAGATACCTATTTTTGGAAACATAAATAAAAATACACACCAAATGTTAGAATCACCTTTGCTATTATTAGGAAGCTGAGTTGAATGGCAGCAAAAAATCGACTCGCCCGTGTAATTATACTTGAAAAGGAAAATCGCTTTATGGAATCCACATAAAGGCGAATTAATACATTGCACGTATGTGTGTGAAAAAAATTAAAAAAACGAGATAATGGGAGTCCATTCAGGTAGACGGACATCTTGTATACAAGATCGCAGTCATTAAGAGATGCCGAAAAGAGAAAATCAAAATCGCTATCGACTACAACTAAAGGGTCGAGGCGACAATAAAACATTGCGGTGCCTAACAAAAAGGCGTTGCATGCCCGACCTTGGCGGATAAGTCAAATTCTTCCGATGTGCCAGTCGCGTGGGCGACCGCAAAAACTATCCTATGACATTGCCCGCCTCCGTCGCACACGGTTCTATTTCGAATCTATGTGGAAGACACTTGGAACTCTGTAATAATACGGTTGGACTCGAATGTCGACTGGACAATTGGTTCTACCCACACTCTTCGAATCGAATGGATCGTCGCAGTATAAAGCGAGAAATATTGCATTTTAAAATGTTTTAAACGTTAGCAATTAAAAAGCTAAGATTTATGTGTTTTCTTTTGATGATCATAAAATATATATACATATATGTACGTACATTTTTAAGAAAATTTAATGAGGAACAAATCCATGAGCCTGAAGGTAAGTGCAAATCCATATCAACACAATATCTTGAACTGCACGAGTCCAAAACTACTTGCCTCTGCGCTGCGCTCATCATCTAAAAAAATGATCCACCTCTGTCCCAAGTAATTACGCTGATTTAATTGAAATATTAGAAATCTAAAAGAGTTACTTTTTCCTGTTTTATTAACAGCGTAGCATGAAACGATACTCCGATGGAAATTACGAAAATATACGAATATTATCCTTACTGGTAACATTTCGACATATTCTATTTTAGTTATCATAGAGTTTAGTTTGTTATAAGCTTTAACATATGCATAATAGTATAGTATATCCGAAGGCAATTTCATGTTTCGATTTATCCATTTCAAATTCCACGTAACTTGTAATTATCCGAGCGCGGTGTTACCTCACGTCAAAATTATGTACATACGTGGGCGAGAAAATCACGGTAGGTACTACCTGCCGAATAAAAATCTTTTGTTTGCGATATCTCTCACCGCGGCGTTCGGGTCTGTTGCATCCGTACCGGTTCCGAATCATTTTCTCTGTGATTCATCGTCGTCGCAAAAGTGAAGTAAACGACCGAAAGGTAAAAACTGCGACTGTTTATTCTTTTTTTTTTGTTAATTTCAAAGTTGCATCCTTTAAAATTACCATATAAAAGAATTTAATCGTTTGCATATGAAATCATTTGTTATGTACATACGCCGTATTTAAACAAGGATGTGAATTTCTTCGATCGATTTTATATGTTGCAAAATATTTAAAAGCAATTGTAAAGAATATTAGTTTATCTGTCACCCTCAGAAAAGTTTAATTATATCTATTGAGCGAATACTAGCAGTTGTCAAAATCGATACGGTTTTGTTTAAACATTTTGGCGGTTTGGGAAATCGTAGCTTTACCAAGGTAAATCATGTAAAGTCTTATTAACAAGCAAAATGTCCTGATCCCATGGTACTTGTGGTACGAAAACCTTATCTATCTTAATACGTGTATTCAAAGGAATAGCAACATAATTAAAAAAAAGAAAAGGTTATATGTGCACCGCAATTGATTACAAAGGCGATTCCAACTTACCTAAACTACCGTATTTTGCAATTAAACATAATTAAAACGCAGACGCCGAGCAAAAAGGAAGCAACAAAAACCGCAAATAATATTCCCGTTCCACGCCACCAATCTGATTTCAAAATCAGAACTAAAATTTTCGAGAAGGCTAAGCTCGAAGATAAAAATCATACAGCTATGAGGAATAAGCAATGTTCGCAAGATCAGGAAACGCTATTATCGCACTCATCTAGGAAGCGTGAAATTTGATATATTACACCAGGGCAATGTCACTGGAGGCACTTAATCGGTTCATGTTCCTATAACAGCGACATGTATCCATTCTACATACAATAATATGCTTCAATACCTCTCTTCCTATTTTAAAGTACATGACGTTAATAAACTGCAAATTTTAAAAGTGGGTGAGTCTTAACTCTTGCAGAGTCCGACTGGGGAGGTACCACTGCATTACCAGATATTCTGCCGCCAAGCAGTAATGTGTAAGCACTACTGTGTT
>DWGO01001205.1:0-10100 GCA_018247635.1 Eurytides dolicaon deicoon | reverse complement strand
GTATACCACTAACGCATTAGGCTAAGGACCTGTAATGTTAGTCATGTATGGAGAAATAAATAAATAAATAAATAATTTTTTTCTTTGATTCAAAAGTAAGTTAACAAGCATCGTTAGATATCACAGTTAGATCCTGCTTACAACTTATTTTAGTATCCCAGGAATTCCTCCATCTATCTGAGTTTATATACATATATTTTAACTATTCCAATTATTATTATGCTCGTAGCGATTTCCATAACAAAAAATAATTGAGTCCTTAGAACTAGATGACAAGTTTTATCTAACGATTTCGGTACGCTTCGTTCTTTAACTTCATTAATCATTATCAACACAAACTATACAGAAAGGTGTTGATCCATTATACTATTTCAGGACATTGAAGAGGGTTCTCGCTTTGTTAGGATAAGTTCCGCCCGATGAAAATGGAGTTTACTCTTATTGAATACTGCATTGTTCTATTGTGCATCAGCCTTATAAGTGTGATATAAAAAAAATTGTTGATTAAAACTATATGAGTGACGATAAGAATTAAACAATTATAATAAAGACAAAGACATTTATATTCGGTATTAAAAATAAATACATACGCATACCTAAGATCTTGTACGAGAATATCATGACAGATACCATTCTGATATTCATATTTTTTTTAAATTCATCTAGCCCTGTTTTTTCGAAGTGGTAGGACTCCGCAGAGTCCGACTGGGGCGGCACCACTACATTACCAGATATTCTGTCGCCAAGTAGTAATGTTTAAGCACTACTATATTTCGGTTTGAAGACCATATATTATCTCTGAGTCACGAGTACAGCACAGACCCAAACACGCTCTGTGTGATACTGTGTTGTTATGGGCAGGCGTCACGCTTACTATCAGGCAGACGACTTGCTCGTCTCGTTACCAATTCTTCTCATAAAAAAAATGTAGCCCTGTTTATTTGAATACAAAAGTAAGAATTTAAGTATTCGCTTAAAATCTGAAGCCTGAAAGAACCTTCGTTAAAACTTTGAAAAACGTCTCATGAAATGCGTCAATATTGTAAAGATTTG
Source organism: Eurytides dolicaon deicoon (assembly GCA_018247635.1). Classification (NCBI taxonomy): domain Eukaryota; kingdom Metazoa; phylum Arthropoda; class Insecta; order Lepidoptera; family Papilionidae; genus Eurytides; species Eurytides dolicaon. The sequence goes on along the minus strand of DWGO01001205.1, from coordinate 9,047 downwards.
AAGATTAACATATTTTACCCGCAAAGTTTTTCTTTCACATAATTCATTCCCTCTGAAGAATACTAGCAATTTATCCACATAAATAGGGCAATTCGTTAACAACTGTCATAGTTATATATTTTGGATCGGTAGACATGAATTTAAGTTAAATATACATACATATGTAGTTATTAACAAGTACTAAAAACTCAAAACGTTTTTTTTTTATATAAAATAGACTAAATTATATACCGGGCAACTTTTGACTACTTTAGTAGTAAATATAACTTAAAGACGTAAAAGTGTCCACTTAACCCTCAATTTGTGTTGCGAGCGTCGAACTTCTAAGTGGCTCTTGCAGAGTGCGACTGAGACGGTACCACTGTATTGCCAGATATTTACTATGACAAGGTGATTTAACGAAGACGAATTTTAACTTATGACTAGCTACGCAAAAAGTTAACTGTGAAGCAGTAGACATCGTAACAACTGTAAAATCGCACTGAAGAGACGCAATTACTTATATTGTGAATAGACTGAAATAAAAATATGTTTTCTTTTATATATTACGTGAAGCAAGTCGTGCGCCAAAACCCACTTAGTTCTCTGCGTTCGCCACCCAAAGATTTGACACTGGGTTACGGTAAAATAATTGGCAATGCAGTGCAGTACTTACCACCCTACATGGACTCTGCAAAACGGTCCAACCACTTAAAAAATATAAACTGACTATATAACTTGGGGGGAAAATATGGAGCATAAAGGATCTTGCTCCCTAAAAACGCCCACGCGAGTCAATTTAAGGGATCATTAGTTATTATTACAGACTAAGTTTTTGCTGTAAGAAACTCGTCGCCTATATTTATTATGTTTGCTTTTACTTGTATTTATATTAGAATTTGTTTATTAAAGCGAATTCCATAATAAATTTGAAATTACTTCTTCATTATAAAATAAAACTATTTACGGATTTTATCGCGTTTATTTTATTTTTAATTTCCCGACGTTTCAAACACTTTTCAGCGTTCATGGTCACGGGCCGGACTGAAGATGTTAGATGTCCAACTATCAATATCAATCACGGTTACCTATCTCTCAAATTATGATTTTTTGTTCCGATCTATGCAGAAAGAACTAACTGTATCGTTATAAGTTGCAGTGGTGGTATGCTTGGGTCATGTTTGTTGTGAAACGTCGGGAAATCAAAAATTTTAAAATAAACGCGATAAAATCCGTAAATAGTTTTTTTTTATAAGACAGTGACATATATGAACAATGATAAAATTATCAAGTCAACATTTGAAGTGGCATTGGACCCTGCACTTTGGTAAATGTAAGGGGTTTTCGCAGGCCTGAAGGCTGGCGAGATCACCGTGCAGCATTTGATGCAGCAGCTTAACAACCCTGGCCTGCAAAGTCGCCATCGCGAACTGCTTATCACCATCCTGCGATTGCATCAGCAACACCGACAGGTAATTGCAGTACGATTATTATTTCATCTAGATCATATTGTCTGGTGTTTTTTGTTCAAGATACGAGACGAGCTAGTTGTGCGCTTGATGAAAAGCGTTACGCCTGCCCATAACAACACAAGTACCAGATACAAAGTTCCTGACGCGCTGCAAATCGCTGCGCTCGTCGCCCAGAAATATAAGATGGTCTATCTCTTTGCCCGACAATTACCCTAGCATCATTGCCCTTCAAATCGGAACATAGTAGTGCTTAAACACTACTGCTTGGCGGTAGAATATCTGGCATTCCAGTGGTACCGCTCCAGTCGGACTCTGCAACAGTCCTACCCCTTATTAACTTTTTTTTTTAATTTAATATTTTTTAAACTTGTATTCAATACAATATATACTTGTATTATTTTAAGTGTCTCGTTAGCAATTTTAAAACGAATACGTTTTGCGGTAGAAAAAGTAACAAAACTTTTCTAACTGCACTTTGCAATTAAATTCTTACAAGTGTACGGAAGTAAAGTTAGGAAGTGCTACAAAAAATAATTATTAATTACGGTTATATACTTAAGCATTTAAAATTAACCAAGATGATTTTAAAATCAAAAATTAAACAATATTGTTGTTCAACTTATATTCTATATTATAATGATTTCTTGCCTTTAAGCGAATACTGGTTTATGTTATAAAGTACACGTCGGGAAGTCAAATCTAATATAGACGTGATAAAATCCTTGATAGTTTTATTTTATACTATGTTTTTGATGTGTTTTTCTTACTTCCATCTTGAATGAAATTCCCTCGCATATTATTTTTCAGCAACAAATGGGCGGTTCTCCTCTTCCCGGGGCAGGAGGTGCCCCACACTTGGCGCTGCCACATCAACAGCCGTTAAGACTCTCCCCTTTGCCCCATCCAGGTATTAAGCAAACACATATACACACTTTAATCTCATCCATAAACGACTAATATATGACAAATGGTTAGATATTTTACACTTTATGTCTAGTGTATACTCTTGTTGTTCTTTGAGGAGACTTTATTGCAACTAATAAGAATTTCCAAGTGGTAAGACTTTACCAAAGTATTATATCACTAAATAGTAGTGCGGAAGCACTGCTGTGTTCCGGTTTGAAGGGCAATGATGCCAGCGTAATTACTGGGCGTTGAACATCTTAAGTCGCTCGGTGATGAGGACAGCACAGTTCTAAACGCTTTCTGTATGGAACTTGAGCAGTCGTGCCGTTTACTATCACATGCAGAACTTGCTCATATTGTCATTAAAATTACACAATTGTAAAATCCATCTAGAATCACTCTTAGACCCCATAGAATTGATAATTAGACCCTGTTTGGTACTGCACATTTTCAATCAGTGACATTAAATAACCGTCTTTAAAATCACATAAGTAAGTGAGAAGATTATATCTTCCTCTATGTATTAGTGAAGTGATTACTGTTTTTAAGTAGTAGATCTAGGCTAGGTGAGCTAGATTAACATTCATTACCTTTACAATTTGCCATCGGACGCAGCATTCTGTGTATCCCCCATCATGGCCACGAGTCCCAACACCCTGTCAGTGCACCATCCAGGTATCTATATGACTTTTATGTCAGTGGGGAGTCCTTTATTCATACACTTTAGAAATCTATAAAGCCCCGCATAATATTGTAGTGTTTGTACTTTTACATTTTCCTATATCAGTGAGGTAATTTGAATTATACTTTTAAAAGATTTGCAATAAGCATTTTGGTACTGCCGACTGGGGCGATACAACTACATTGCCAGTAATTCAACCGCCAAGCAGTAGTAGTGTGCACTGCTGTATTCCGGTTTGAAGAGCAATGATGCCAGCGTAATTACAGGGCAAAGAGACCATCTCTAGATATCGAGAGCATGACAGGTCACTGTTTTGTTATGGGCAGGCGTGACGCTTATCATCAGGCGCAGGACTTGCTCGTCTCGTCACTTTTTAATGTAAAAAAAACATTAATTGGCTGATACGCCAAGGAAGTAGTACAAAGTGAAGTGGCAATTCTAAAAAGCTTTTGTAAGCGAAAGTGCTTGCGTATGTATACGAGTGAGTGTGCCCGTGCACGCGTCAGGGGACGTTGCAGGGGTGTCGGGGGTGACAGGGGTGCCGGCGCGCATCCCGTCGCCGCGCGAGCTGGCTGCCCACACGCAGAGCATCATGCAAGGTGCCCTCATTAAGAAGAAGCTAGAAGAGCAGCGCGAGAACTACCGCCGCCGCCACGACGCCAACAAACACTCGGCCCCCAACGCCACACCCATCTCTTTCACTCCCACCTCTGTGAGTACTTCAACATTTCTCCCTTATACCATGTTTTTATAAGTGTTAGGACTCTTTCAGAGTCTGCCTGGGACGGTACCACTGCATTGTCAGATATTCTGCCGCCAAACTGGAGTGTGTTCCGGTTTGAAGGGCAATGATGCCAACGAAATTACAGGGCAAAGAGATAGGCCGTCTTATACTTCCGGAACCCGGGAACTGAGTTGCTGCTACTGAACTGCTTAGACGCTACCGCTTGGCGGCAGAATATCTGGCAATGTAGTGGTACCGCCCCAGTCGGACTGTGCAAGTCTTACCGCTTAGAACAACTCGTTATAATGCTGTAAAATGCACATTCCCTTAGTGTTGTTATATAGAGTTTACAACTGTATAGGCATTTTCTTCACACAAACATCTTGTGTACGTGTATATGTCGCTGAACTCCTAAACGACTGGATATTTTACAAAATTTTTTGTGTGTGTTGAAGGGGATTTGAGCATGGTTTAGATTCACCATTTGTTCCACTGGAAAATCTTTTTTTAATTAATTTTTAATTTCTAAGTAGTTGTTGATTTTGGAATGTTTTACATTAGATCCGACAGACTGCGCTGCCATCGCAGTGTCACATCTTAAATGATATTCTACTTTAATTTTAGTCATTCTGACAGCTGTCGCTGCGATCAAATTGAGAAAAATATTTTGTTATTATTGTGTTATTTTAAACCGTGTGCTGAATCAAATTATAAATCAAAAGGTACCAGGTGTTGGAAGAGTTTTGAAGTGTTCATAAAAAACTATACATTTTGCGAATGACGTGTGGACAAGACAACGTCTGTCAGGTCTGCTAGTATCTATATAAAAATGTGCAACCACAAGGATTTTTTTCACAATATCTTTTTGTGGCACCCAGGTGTTGCGCAAGATGACCGCAGACAAGGAGTCGGAATCCGGCAGTCCCAAGCAGCAACCCGCTCCGCAGCAACAGCAGCAGTGGCAGCAGCCGCATAAGATGCCTCAAGGCAGGCCCATCGTCAAGGTATTCTAAGCTATTTTATAAAAGTCTATTATATCTATTGCTGTTATATTACAAGGATACCAAAAATACTCCTTAGCGTAAAATTGCAAAGACCGTTTGGGTTGATACCACTGCGTTGCAAGTTTTTCTGCAGTCAAGCAGTAGTGTGTTAGCACTACTGTGTTCCTATTTCAAGGGCAATGATGGCAGCGTGATAACTGGGTAAAGAGATGGACCATCTTATATCTCTGGGCGATGAGCGCAGCACAGAGCCAAGCACGCTTTTTGTGCTACTGTATTGTAATAGGCAGGCGTGTGATGTTTACCATCAGTCGCGCATGACTTGCTTGTCTCGTCTTGTCATCTGTTTGAAAAAAAAAATGTTTATTGAATTATATTTTCGGTTATTTGCAGGGTAACCAAAGCGGCGCGCCATCTGTCATGGGATTCAATTCCCCCGCTGAATATCAACATCACTATATGGGCCAGCAACAGGTAGGCCAGACTGCCTTATATTATCTCAGTTAATGGCATCATCACTTATTACTTGACTATATGATTGCAAACTTACTTGCTTGCTTAGTCCGCTGGCTCAGTGACCCTAAGCGGATATGACCTCCGACACGAGAGACTTACATCTTTATTTATTTAAACTTTATGAAATTGGCATTATCTAGTTCTTGCTAATTAATTACTAACTTGAAGTTCAAGCAAGTCGGCTTCAACACAATATGATTGCAAGTGAGAGGCTTATTTTGTAATCCGTAATAATTATTTCCTATTTTCCTTAGAACAATTATATTCCTCTAAAATAAAATTATTTATTATCTATAACATGTAATCCAATTCGATAAAATGATTGTAATAAGTCTAAAGCAACATTCATTGTGAATTCTTCAACTGTGAATATCATTTCAGAAGTAAATGTAAATTAATCGTAATAACAGCCGTGTTGTTTAATTTCAGCAACAAATGGCGGGTGGTGTGCGACCTTTCCCACATCCTCAGCAACGCCAACAAGTACCCACTTCTGTAAGTTGTCACTTACTGCTATAACATTTACTGCTGTTATATTACTTTTTGTTAGTCCTGGGGAAAATTATCTGAAAGTAATATCTATTTAGATAGGTAACAGAAGCAATGACAATACGCAATACAAAAATCTTCTTTTCGAATCATCACGTTTTTAAGTGACTGTGAAAATAACATTAGTCAATGTTGTCGGTCCGCAAAGAATCTCTCACTGGCTCGGAGTGTAGCTCAGTTGAGAAGAGCCGGCAAAAAACTCAACAGTTGCTCTTTGAAAAAATATTTTTTATTACAATATAGACGATAATATCCAACAGCAGTACAACAACATGGGTCCGATGGGGTCCATGGGGGGCAACATGTCGCGTGGCATGAGCAGCGTCAGCAGCGTCGGCGGTGGCAGCACTCTGCAGCAACTGCTCATGCAATCGCACCACAGGAGCCTCAACGGTAAGTTCATTCGCTGAGACGAGTGGCATTTTTTTTACATGATAATGTGACAAGACGAGCAAGCTGTGTGGCCTGATGGTAAGCGTCACGCCTGCCCATAACAACACAGAGCCACGCAAAGCGTGTTTGGCTCTGTGCTGCTCTCGATGTATTAGATGGTCTATCCCTTGCCCTGTAATAACGTCAACATTGCCCTTCAAAGCAAAACACAGTAGTGGTTACACACTCGTGCTTGGCGGCAGAATATCTTGCCAGCCAGTGGTATTGCCCCAGTAACACTGCTAGAATTCTCCTTGGTGCTTTTTTTTTGTTGAGGGGGAAATCTTCAAGAGATACATTGCCACCTGGGGAAAAGACAAGGTTATGTGGGGTTATCACCCACTAAATCCCCCTGGTGGCCACCCTCCGTGTCTTAGGAGGGACTCCGGGGGTCTCCTACGGAACACACCAATGCATGAAAAGTCCTACTGCTTAATCAAAATGTGTCTGTTGCAGAGATGGGTGCCGGTGGGGGCGACAACCAGCTGGCGCGTTGGTTCTCTCCCGAGCTGTTGGCACGTGCGTCTGCGGGCAAGTTGCCCTCTGTGCACGTGCCCAATGCGCTGTCTCTCGAGGACCTGGAGCGCCATCATCACGCGTCGCACACCACACCGCACGCCGCACAGCATGCCGCGCAACCTGTGCGCAACTAACCCCCCTACCCCTACTATAACCGAAGGAGCGCAGAAGATCAAAGCAAACTATAAGCAATAACCTTTCGTTCTGTGATGGACTATTCTCATCGTCATCGTGTCGTCGTGTCGTCGTGTGTGGCCACGGGTCTATCCGAATCATTGCATTTCTATGTTTTTGGCAGTTGATAATTATGTTTAAAAATTGTAGATCGGTAGGTGCTCGTGAATGCGTAAATTGCGAAAACACCATTGAGCTGGTCTCATCTCTCTCTCTCTCTCTGTTATTTCTATTATTGTGAAAACGCGAAAATTGCATTGTTTCAGTCAATGATAGCTAAGGTATGACGATTTCACGAGCAATTAAAAAGCAATAATGTATAAAATCGATATTAGTGTTGTGACGATTGATTATGACGATAAGAGATTCTATGGGAGAAGTTGGTTGTGAATATTGAAGCGACACGTGCGCCACACTCAAGATTGCACGAGACTGTCAACTTCATATATGTCTGACGTCAAACTGACAGCTGTCAAATGACATATATCACGACGTAATTAATTGCAGAAAGGGGGCAAAGGCGGCAGCCAATAGCGGGGCTCAGGTGACAGTTTGATGTATTTGGTTTTAGTGGTGTTGCACTGTAACGTAACTTTGTTTCTCGATTCCGAAGCCACCGCTCTTAGGATTTCGACTGTGTACTTGTGTGTGCGAGAGAGGGCGAGTGTGTGTGTGTATGCATGTACATGTTTATGCGGATGTCATTTTGTTACTACAGCGTATTTTACATGCAGAGGAAGAAAGGAAAGATTTATATGTTTACTGAATGAAGTGATATACAACTTTTCGAACTCTCGATTGTCTACCACTCGGGTAGACATTTTTAGGTAAACCCTCCTCTCGAGACGACGACTCTTATTTTTTTTTGTAGCGAGACAATTTTAGGATCCGCACAAGTCCGACTGTCGCATTTGTGTTCGGTATTCCTAAGTTTTTTAACCGATCTTTTTAGACGCCTTCACCGTCGATGCGGCATGTCAATTATGTTAACATTTAAGTGTTGCCAGTTTCGATGTTAGATTTGCATTTAAAATACGTGCGTGTTCTCCCCCGAAACGACCGCTGAGCCATTCGAGCGAAGCGAAGCGAATTGTTGACTAATCGTTAAGGAACAGACATTTCTACATTCCCCCTTTTGATGAATTAGCGCGGATTGTTTATTTCCCGCGATGTAATAATCTACGAGCGGCTGGCAACACTAGGCATCGTACGGCCCCCGTGGCTGAGTCCGCGGCGACGCATGAGATGCTCTGCGCCGCGACCACTCCTGCTCCGGTCTATCCGAAACGAAGAATGTCTCCTGTAAGCTTTAAATTATTGATTAAAATGAAATTCGAAAGTTGTCCACGTGGTTTCATTCATCCTCCCTTTGTAAGGACTCAAGAGTCCGTCTGAGGTGGTGGTACCACAACATGAATGCATGCAGTTATTCCACCGCCAAGTACTACTGTGTAAACATTACTGTTTTTTTTTGTGGTAGGACTCTGAGTCCGACTGGGGCGGGGTATCACTGCATTGCCAGATATTCCGCCGCCAGAAGAAGCGTGTAAGTACTACTGTGTTACGGTTTGAAGGGTAATGATGCCAGAGTACTTACATGGCAAAGAGATAGGCCATCTTATATCTCTGGGTGACGCGCATAGCACAGAGCTAAGCACGATCCACATTGTTATGGGCAGGCGTGTTGCTTACAACTAAGCGCACTGTTATAACGGTAGTTTTTTATTTATTATTTTTATTAGTTACAATTTATCTTAATTTAATTAGGAAATAAGGTAAAAAGAAGTGGGCACAATAGACGGAGGTCTTACAGGGGATCAGTGGGAGTGACATTTGTTCAATCTGATTTAGCATATCTGAATTTAACATTGAGAAACTATTACTTATTGCATCTTAAGGAAAAGGATAAGCAATTTAAGGGACAAATACCGGGATGTAAGTCGCAAAGCTTACTCGTTTTAACCAATCTACCATCGCGCTTTTTATATGTTGGAACATGTAAGATTCATGTTTTGAGTGCTCAGCAAATGTAATGTTAATTTTATCTGTTTTTTCCTTACAAGTTTTTTGAACAATAACATGATACTCCT
>DWGO01001204.1:0-10101 GCA_018247635.1 Eurytides dolicaon deicoon | reverse complement strand
GTCTTCATATGCTACCGGCTGAAAAACGGAAATACGGTTCTTTTTAAATCAATCAGTTTATGCTTTTAAACTGACACTCAACACTGACATTTGTTTAAGGCTTGCTGAAAAAGTATCGATATATTGATATTATAAATTTTTAATATCGATATTTTTGTCCGATATTGTATCAAAAACGAAAATATGCTTTTATTTTATTTTTGTGTTTGTACGCTGTTAGCCCGGCGGCTTTTACAGCTTCGTCGAAAGAGGCCCAGGAGCAGACGGCTCATGGACTCAATGGCGATCAGGAACACGATGATATCGTGTATAGGCTGCGAATCGGGGACCTCGGGATCGCCGGTGGACATACTGTAGCGGGTGTGTGTGTGTTTCGTGTAATCGTTATGTGATGCAGGTGTGAGCGGGTGAGATGTGGAGTAAGTTCCGAAAGCTCTTACCAACGGATTGGAATGGTTTTTTTTATTTTTATCAAAGTGTTTTTCGAGATTTCTTTGAAATATGCTTACTTCTGTACTTTGCAGTTTTATATGCGCTGCGTTCTCCACATCTTTCGAATTTAAGGAATTTTTGTGGTAGAGTCCACAGCCAGACTAAGCACAATTAGAACAGGAAGGTATTGCATGCCGCAACGTTCTGTAACTTATCAACTACCCGAGCTGGACAGGACATGGTATCTAATGGCAGAGAAATATTTCTGGAGTGTGCCTTTCAGAGCCAAGCACCGAATGCGTATGATGGTTTTTCAGAGACAAACAACTCTTGACCCACCTTCCCAGCATCTTCCAAGGAACTCCTGCCAATGGGGGTCACCCTAGACCAAGGCATAAAAAAGTTTACGAACGTATGATACGAATGTCACGACAACACAATTATGTCAAATATGTTTGACATAATAAGCTAAACATGATAGTGTCAGTGTCCATTGTTGACTTTTCTAGAATAACAACACTAGTTCTATCTGTCTTCATGATCAGCTTTGATAGTTTCTGTTCCATTTAAGTTTGTTAAAGTATTGGCGTTAGGTTTACGAAAATTACAAATATAAATCATGGCGCACTACAAAGGTGCAGCGTCGGAAGCTGGCAGGGCTATGCACCTGATGAAAAAGAGGGAGAAAGCGCAGCAAGAAATAGAACTCCGTAAAAAGAAGATAGAGGAAGACCTTAAGATTGAAAACATTGAAAATAAATTTGCGACACATTATGATGCCGTCGAACAACAATTAAAAAGTTCTACTATTGGTCTTGTAACCCTCGATGAAATGAAAGCTAAACAAGAACATATTGTTCGCGAAAGGGAGAAAAAACTAGCTCAAAAGAAAGCAGAAAAAGAAAAGGAACGACAAAAGGAAATTGAAGCCAAACAGGCGCAAAAAAATAAACAAAACCGTCAGGTAACCCTATAATAATAATGCTTATAGAATCTGTATATTTCATACTATATCTATTAATTAAAGGTAAACTCTTTAATAAATTTAATTTAATACAATTCTCTATACTGAAATAAAATTTTAAAATTGGTGTATGTTTGCTACCTTAAAACTTAAAATTGGTTTTGCAAAACTTTGCAAAACTTATAGCAATGTATAAATACTTCTATAATTAAAAACTGAAGAATGTTGTATATCAATTGGTTCTATACATCATGAATGTAAACTGAAAATGGCAAGAGAATACCTGTTTGGGCAGTAAATCATAAGTTAAAAATATAGTAAATATTTAAATTTCTGATAAATAACATTGACTTTAATAGATACAAGCACTTTCCTTTGACTTGAATGAAGATGATGACGATGAGGATGAAGACAAACCTGAGAAGGATTGGCGAGAGCAGGAAGAAGTGGTATGTGTCTAAACATTTGTATTAGGAATGCTCATTGATTATTTTTGTATGGGTTGATAATATCTAAAAGAAACAAAATAAAATATAATCATATTGTATTATTACCAATTTGCAGTGTTGTCAATGTAGATGATAGTAGATGTCTATTGCTTTAGCTTCCTTTATAAATAGACAGTGAATAATAAAAACAGGGACCATGAAGGAGCTCTTCATGGTCCCTGTTTTTATTATTCATGGGTTAAAAAATTGTAACTAAGTTCTATACTATTTGAGGATAAAAATTTCTTTATTTGCAGATCTAGTCGATATATTAAAATGATTTGGTATGTTATGATTATGTATTGGCATTTATTGAGTATTGCTGACACATGTTCAGGCGGCTTTTACAACCTCAAAGTACAACATAACTTTTTGGCACTACCTAAAGTATACTTATATACTTTAGCTAGTATATAGGACTGCCTTCATGAAGAAGTGTTACTGTTAGCGTTTTATTTCTTCAACTTTTCAGTCATTGTAATAATTATCATATATTGGTTTCTATATTCACATTTATATTCACGGTTTCCATATTTAAGGAAAGTACTCTCCGCAAAGAAGTTTTTACTGCACTAAAACATTACAACTTAAACAGACGAAACGAGCTAGATGTCCTCCTGATGGTAAGCAACATGCCTGCATATAACAACACAGTGCCACATACTAGCATCATCGTCCTTCAAACCGGAACACAACAGTGATAATGCATGAATGTTTGGTTTAATGCTTCTGCGGCAGCAAGATTGAATCATGCCAGGTATCTGAATTTCTGTCACCAAGCAGTAGTGTGTAGACACTACTGCATTCCGGTTTGAAGGGCAATACTTCTAGTGTAATTAGAGGGCAAAGGAGTAGACCATCTTATATTACTGGGTAAAGAGCATACCACACAGAGCTAAGCACACTCTGTGTGGTACTGTTTTGTTATGGGCAGGCTTGACACTCACTTTATCACATAAAAAGAACCTTCAATTTATTGTTATGTCTGTTCTAGTTATTTTCAGGGCCTATTTGATATTACCTAATGATTCACTAGTAACTTGCAGTTCTAAGTTAAGTGAACAATGCTTTTAATGAAGTATATTATTAATATTGCAGCCTCTCAAAAAAATCCGCAAAAACCCAGATGTTGATACATCATTTTTACCAGACAGAGAAAGGGAAGAAGCTGATTTGAAACTACGCGAGGAATTAAGGCTAGAATGGGTCATGACACAAGCGAGTCTTAAAGATGAACCCATCAGTGTAACATTTAGTTACTGGGACGGTTCTGGTCATCGGAGAAATGTAACTTTAAAGAAAGGTAACACTGTATTGTAATAATTGAAATCATTCATCATCACTGTCTCTACATTTGAACATTATTACCGTTAATTTTTCAAAATGTGGATAGGCTATTTAAAACAAATTTATGTGGAATAAAATAATATTACACATTTTATTTTTAGGCAACTCAATTTACCAATTTCTGCAGCGATGTTTAGATACATTAAGACCGGAATTCAGCGAATTAAAGACAGTTTCTGCTGACCAGTTAATGTATGTGAAGGAAGACCTGATTCTGCCGCATCATTATACATTTTATGATTTCATAGTTACTAAGGTAAACAACCCATTTTAAACTTGTCCACATTTACATAATTGATTAATGTCAGTGCTATGAGATGGTCAGCCAATGTTGGGACTTTACACCTCTGATGCTCGCGAACTTGTATCGTAACGTGAGATATCGTGCAATAAGATATCAAGTTGTCTTAGACAAATCTGCTGTGAAGTACCATATGATTTTGTGATATCTCAGTTATAAGATTATGTCTTTATCATTATGCTTCACGACGTGTCCGTTGACGGCGAACCCTGTCAACAAAAATGCGAGCGAAGATGGCTCGCAAAGGCAAATTTTGTCTTAAATACCCGTTTGCAGGGCGCATAAAATAGCTGGCCAGAGGAGATGTAAGTGTAGTTGTATGATTGTTTGGGTCGAAATTTTTGTTGTTCTTTTTTGGTTTTAAGGTGTTCTATACGAGATTCCTCGTAAGCAGAGGTAGCCTTGTTTAAGCTATCTCGCCAAATCAATATTCTTTCAGCCAGCTTCTCCCAGTCATCGCTTGTAATGTCACAGGCGGATAGATGTCGTTTGAGAACGACTTTATAGCGTTAAAATTGGCCACCAGATTTACGCTTTCCGTTTGTAAGCTCCATCCGCACAAGATGTCCAATTCACACGATCTCAATTGACCCTTTATGACAAGGGACTCTATACCGGTTATATCACTTTTACGCAGCACCCCTGAGTTCGAAAGACGATCTTGTATTTTACATCAAGAACAGCATGAAGAGACTTCATGTGATAGATGTCAAGTCTGCTTTTATCTCCTTTGTATAAGCACCACGTTTCAGTAGCGTACAATAAAACGGGCAAAACAACAGGTTTGTACACGGCTATCTTATTCTTTAGGCGAAGATCGTGTTTATTATCGATGTCAAACACGTTTTTATCTGCTCTGACATTTAAGCCAATTTTCTCAGTGCAACCAGAATAAGAGTCACGCATTACGATTGCAAAGTAAATGGCAAATAGAGCTGGAGCTATCACACGTCCTTGCTTTACACCGCTAGTAACAGGAATTTGCTTTTTTAAATCATTTGCATACAGTATTCTTGCTGTCATGCCATTGTAAAACTGACGTACAAAGCTTAACAACTTTTTGGAACATCCGGCCTTCGCTAGAACGATCCGGAGAGTATCTCTAGGCACTCGAACAAACGCGTTATCTAAGTGCACAAAACATTTACACCTGGTAAAGCGGCCGATGCTGTTCAAAACTCGTTTCCTGTAGCAGTTTTACTACAAAGATACCGTCAACCGTTCCTCTAACGGGTCTAAACCCACACTGACTTTCGGGTAGAACTTGCTTTGCAATGGTACCAAGATGATGATTAATGATATGCGCTAGAATTTTTCCAGCCGTATATAGCAAGGCCTCTGTAGGAAGCGCAATCCGATACATCGCCTTTACGCTTAGACAACTTGCAGATTGACGCGTCTTTTCAATCCTGTGGGACCATGCCCAAATCCCAAATATTTAATGTGAGCTCAAATAGTTTTCACTGGATTTATTTTACAAGATACAGTGACGATGGTAAGCGTCACGCCTCCCCATAACAACACAGTAGCACACAGCGTGCTTGAATCTGTGTTGCGCTTGTCATTCAGAGATATTAGATGATCTATCTCGTTGCTCTGTAATTTCGCTGGCGTCATTACCCTTCAAACCGGAACGCAGAAATGTTTACACACTCCTGGTTGGCGGTAGAATATCTAGGTATGCAGTGATACCGCCCAGGCGGCCTCAAGAGTCCTACCACTTAGCAAAATAGATATTGAAACCACCGTATTTCTGAACCTCAGACGGAAGACTACCCATGCCAGGGCTCTTTCCATTCAACCGACCGCACATTGGAATTCTTCGAAAGATGGTGGTTTGTCGACCTCGGTAATTGTGTTCAAAGTTGGAATTGAGTCGTTGTAACGCGCCATAGCTATCAGCATCAAGGATTTCATCAAAGTGCTCAGTCCCTTATTGCCCTGCATGATGGCTTCTAAATCAGATTTAACGATATTCTGATGATGGAAATACAACCATAAATCATAAATCCATTTGATGAAACGGAAGTGGAGAATGTGATATTACAAGAGGATTAAGTACTCGAGCTTAGCACTAATGAGGAGCTGAAGGTGAAATTTAAAGGAGGGTATCAAGCATTTTGGCTGCAGGAAGAAATACCCGAGAAATATCCTGGACTGTGGGGAATTGCGAGAAAACTTGATAGCGCTTCCGTCGTCATATCTTGCCGAAAAAAGTTTTAGTGTCGTTACAAGCCTTTTAACATTAAAAAGGAGCAGATTTAATATCACAGAACGGTGAGATTTGCGGCTATTCCTAACAGAACTTTGCCAAATATTGATAATTTGCTGTGAATTCATCAAGTACGTTCCTCAAATTATGACTATTTTGTGATTGTCATTATAGAAGTTACATTACGTTATTAATGTTTAATTTTAATTATACCACGACTGTTATCCTATTACAATGTAATATGATAACAATGAAAATTAATATTGGAATAATAACAAACATATTTGAATAAATAGAGCACAAAAAAAAATCTCTTTATTTTTACCACTCCGAATGGGGAGTTTTGGAACTCAGATCTGCAAAGCAAATTGCCATAGTTAGATCTTCAAACCTTTTGTCGAGTTTTGGGAGTATGGTAGAAATGTCGATGTAGGGAGTCCATCGCAACCAGCTAAAATTTTTAAAGCAGAGGTTCCCAAACCTTTTTATTCTATGAGAAAAAAGTTTAGGAAGCTCTGCTCTAAACCTTCATTATACTAGAGAAATTCTCATTGATTTTAATTAACAACTTCAGCTTATTGTGTCCTTTCGCACAAGTGCTATAACTTGTGCAAAAGCTAAAAATATTTGTCACATTTGCCATTAAATAAAGCAATATAACAACCTTTTCTTTTTACCAAGGTGCAACCCCCAACTAACATGAGAAGCAAGCCAATGACTCAATGTATTTTAGTTACTTAAATTAAGTGAAGTTCTTGGCTCAATATGCTTGTTACCCCCTATCAGATGGTAAATCAATGTGCTCAGTAATTTCTCTAGAAACATAGTCCTTAAAAACATATCATGGTTGCTAGTTATTGCTTTGCGGTAAATTGGCCATCTTGGTGTGCTGCCCTAGGTAGACATTTTTCTATTTTATTAGGGTTTCTTAACATGAGAGTAATAACTTAGTATAGTATCAAATGTAATCAAGCCCAGTTAAATACCATCTTATTTCAGGCTCGAGGAAAAAGTGGGCCATTATTTCAGTTTGATGCATCTGATGATGTTAGATTAGTAAATGATGCTACACAAGAAAAACAAGATTCTCATGCAGGAAAAGTTCTTCTAAGGTAAGTTTATCTTCCACATTCTTATTTGCTTCCATAGTTAAGCCCATTTTATCATTCATTATTCAAAAATCCACTTGTACAACACAGTTTTTTATATTTATGATTAAATTTTCCTTGAGTTGCCATAAATAAATCAAATGAATAAATATGTTAATATGACTAGATAAATATGAAAATTATGCAAAATTATTTTTTAAAAAATGCAATGAATTGGTAATGACGGCCATGGCCTATTTTATTTATACTAACTAATAATATTTCTTAAACAGAGATTTAAAAAATGTACATTACTTAATATCATATTGCTTACATTATATATCATTTTTGCTTACCTTGATTAATAATACTTAACAAAAAATAATAATGCATATCAAAGCTTTTATTGTCCACTAAGGCTATAAAATATTTATTACAGCAATAATATCACTTAGAAAATATATCCTGGAAATTTTCCATTTGAAAATATCTTAATCTTTTAAAGTTTTATAATTGTATTTTCAATAGATTCCATTTGTGGCCATCAGAACCAGAGCGGCCTAACAAAATTTTTTACCTTATTGATTTTATTGTTTAAAACCTGTTAAAAGTGATTATTTTGATCAAGCCACTGTCATAAGCATGATTCAATAATATTTCATTCATCAAAAAATTTGATGTATGAAATATCAAATAAATCTGGGTAAGGCACTCTAATTCTGATAGCTTCATTTATTATTATACCCCTTTCACATCTTTCTTTTTTTTTCTAAAGGTCATGGTATGAAAGGAACAAACACATTTTTCCAGCATCTCGATGGGAGCCATATGATCCAACAAAAACTTATTCCAAATATACAATTAAAGGAAAATAGAGTATTAATTTTAAATAATAAATATGATTAACTTTATAAAGCAATCATGGAGACTGTAATTTAAATTATGCAATAAATAGTCAATAAATAACTAAGTATACAACATCTCTTTTTATTTCTTTATTATTTACATTTGTATATTTACAATATTTTATGAATAAAAAATATGGATTTTATCCTGTGATCAATAACTAGTTATTGTATTTACAAAATAATATACAGAATTTCAACAAGCAACATAACGTTCAAGATCACTCCACCATTTGCTTTCCAATTTGTTAAGGAACCTCTGTTGAGCAGGACTGTTCTCTATCTCTGGTAGCAGAGGTGGTGCATTTCTTTGGAAATGTATTATCGCAGCTAACAGATTCCAGATACTGAATTCAGGCCATAAAACATCGGAAAAATAGAGTACTGTTCGTGAAACCTGAAATATTACATAGAATTATATCATCTCATTATTTTAGATAATTAAACCAAGCAAAGTTGATGTTAGGCAAAAATAATGTTTTAACTTTAGGCTATATATTTACCTGCCACAGCATAAAATCTGAAAGTCTCACTTCACCAGATGTTCTTATTAATAACTCAGCCTCTCTCAAATCAAGGGTTTGTGATACAAGATTTTCATCAATCTCATCAGGGCTAAGATCATTATTTTGAACACCGTCAACAATATAGGATGCAGCACGGCTAATTTCATCACGACCTAGAAATAAAACATTTCAATGTAGAATGCCAGTGGTAGGACCACTGCCTTGACAGTTATTCTTCTATCAAGCAGTATTGTGTTAGCACTACTGTATTCTGTGTAAAGGGCAACGATGGCAGCATAATTATGATGAGTGCAGCACAAAGCCAAGCATGTTCTGTGTGGTAATATGTTGTTAATGACAGGTACATAACTTGCTTTATATATATAAAACTACATAAATAATAATTTAATATATATCATTGTTATATCATAAGAAACCAAAGTCTATTGGAATGCTTTAATTTTGTAGATTATTAATATTATCTTTGTTTTTTTTTATATCGCTACAAATAAAACATGAAAAATTTTAAATTTCAAAGAATAAAGTGACAAAAAAATTCAAACTTCTAAGAATGCATAGATACCTGTATAAGCATATGCTATATTAAGTTGTAGTTTATTGTTGTATCTGGTAGCTAACATAGCCCGAGCAACAAGAGAACGCAAATCATCTGGCAATAATGATAATCGACCAGCAACATGTATTCTAACTCCCCAATCATTTATCAATTCACTGTAAAAAATAAAAACTTGTAACAAAATACATGATAATCGTTAGGTAAAATAATAGAGGGGCTTTGCTATGTACTCACATTTCATCCAGAAATCTTTGGAACTTAACACGTGCCAATTCCATCAGTGCCGCTACTTCTTCTTCAGTTCTCTTAAAATTTTCTATACTAAAAGCATATACTGTAACTTCAGGTACGCCAAGATCAAGACACCACTGTAAAAACATTTATCAAATGTAAGTCAAAATATTTTAAGTAAGGTATAAAACAAAATAGCATACCTTTAATGTTTCCGAAAGTTTATCAAAACCTTTATAATGACCCTCGCTACTCTTCACACTTTTCTTTTTGGCGAACCGACGGTTACCGTCCATGATGAACGCTATGTGTTGCGGAATTCGACCGCTTTTAACTACTTTCTCGCAAAACAGTTCAAAAAAAGAAACACAATTTTCCTTGACCCAAGACATTGTTAATGTTTTAAAATTAATTTATATTTATTCGTAACCAACTAACAAATACAATTAAATATGAGTAATCGGGATCGCAAACAAAGAGCATATAAATATATTAACTTCGTTTTATTCGAACGTAGTGTTTTATACGCTCTGGTTTTATCGATTGATCGCAGGCTGCCAAAGTTAACTTACGATAAGGTCTAACATGACATTGACGGATATTCCGATACAAATAAATACGAGAATGTACTCGATACTTTTGTTTCGATACCAAGTACTTTTAGGATCGAATCAATTTTCTGATATTTACTTGGTATCGAATCAAATTATTTGGACGACTTTATACTTTACTTCTTCAACAGCCTACTCTCACCTTAAAGGCCGGCAACGCATTTGCAAGTTCAGGTTGCATTCTATATATCTTCAGAAATAAATTACTTTAAAAGAAATGGTTCTATTTACGCATTGTGGGCAAGAATCACTGAAATCATAGTCATTCTTTCTTTTTTAAATTATTCCACCGCAATGAACGTGTAACAAAACATTTTTCATAAACAGATACATTTTTCGTCATTAAGGTTACGGCCAAACATAAATCATTTTAAAACTGAAACCACTTAATATTTAAGTAAGCTATCTACGGAAATCATGTTATAGCACAACTTTTTAC
>DWGO01001203.1:0-10102 GCA_018247635.1 Eurytides dolicaon deicoon | reverse complement strand
TTCTATTATTCTCAATTTTAAAAGTAAGAATCATGTTATCATCAAATTAATATTAAATAAATTATTTCCTATTTTCCTTCTTTATTAAGAAGTAAATTTATTTTAATACTTTTAAGTAAAAATAAGAAGAGGCCAAGAATAAATCCTTGTGGAATACCTCTCTTTCATGGAGATCTAGACGAAGTTACAAAATTTAATTGCCTAGAATATCTGAAGTTACAGATAATAATATTTAATTGATATAGGGTAAGTAGGATGCTGGAATGTTTTACTTTAGTTAAAAAGGATTTTTCATTTAGAATAATATTTAAAACGACTAATTTAATAGAATATAAATTATCATCGTCAGGGTAAAAGTATGCAGTTATCTGCTACCTGTCAGTTAAATTATAATTGATGCACAATTTATAATGATAATTAATATCACTGGATTTTTTATTTCATGTGATCATTATGTAAGGAAATAAAACACACGAATATATTTTTAAAATTTTATTGAAGATATTACATACGTATATAGAATAGAGATAACATGGTTAAATATATACGATGGAGCCTGCGGTTGTGAAATAGTTACAATTTGATTATTTACTGCGTTTAAAATCGAAACTATTGTAATATGAATCTGTTTTTATGTATAAGTATGAAATAGTAAAATTGTAATAACAAAATGGATAGGATAATGAGAGTTTTAAGATGTCTTAACAAAACAAACACGAGAAGATCGTATCGATGTAGAGATCAGTATGTCCAAGCAAGCGTTCCAGGTCTTCATCAACAACATAAATGACGTTTCGTGGCAAGTCGTTCACGATGGTAAATCCCAAAGGCATGTTCCACCAAAATCCATACTCCCAGATGTTTACAATCATCCTACTAGATCTAATAACGCAACCGTAAAGTCGGTCCACAGCAAAAAGCAGACAAAACTTAGTCGCATATTCGTAATGCAAACTAAGTGCTTCTAGAATGATATCCAAGACTACGAGCTAATGCAGCAAGAGAATGCATTTGCACCTACACCCTAAACGACAAGAGTTGGCCAACACTTGTAACGAATAGGGGCGCAGCGATGTACACCGGTTCGCTACTGAATACAGAAGTCCCGTTCACCATCGGCGCTACTACATTGGCTGTACATATGACCAGAGGTCCCTATATTTCCCCAAAAAGCCATCTCTACATGCCTTAGGCCTGCACAAACAAAGCAGTGCAATAAAACCATTAGGACAAAAACGTCACAAGTAGATGTTGAAGCAGGTGATGTCAATGCGACTAAAACACACACACACAACCTACTCACTACGTAGAGAACAAACAAGACACTGCGGGACGCATCGAGAGTGACGCACTGAGACACAGCAAGAGGACGCCTGTTGCACATTACTTTGCACTTACACGCACCTACACCCTAGTCCACAAGAATTTGCCGGCATGTAGCATGCCACTTGATAAGGAGAGGGGCACACAATGTCCACGAACATCCAACAAAGGAGAGTCCGCTCACCAAAGGCGCTACTATGACTCAATTGTACGTAGGGCGGATAGACCCTATACTTCCCTGCAAATGTCTCAACCTCACGGCGCTCGTAGGCATGCACGCAGGCCACCACCACAAAAAAAGTTCGGCAATCACAAGTGTACACACCTAAATGGTCACTGCGATTAAAACAACCGAAACTTACAGCTTGTCTGCTACGTAGTAAGCGAATAAAGCGCTCCTGGAATGTTGTCAAAAATGGCGCAATAAGACTTAGCAAGAGGACGCTTGTCACACACACAGTGCTTTGCGCTAACAAGCACCTACACCCTGGTTCACAAGAAATTTCCGGCATGTCGTATACCACTTGCTATTGAGAAGGGCGCACAATGTCCACGAAAAACTAATAAAAGTATATTCGTTCACCAAAGGCGCTACTAAGTTTAGTTCGCAAACATTCGATTCTAAGCCCCTATATATCCCGGTAACCATCTATCCTCTAAACCTCGAGCAGACGTGCGACGAAAACTTGAGCCCATACTTTGATCGAAGAATAAAATAAATCTGATAGAGATTGGAAATTTATACAGCGTCAGCATAGTTCAAAAGAAATTACATTATTATGGAGATGCATTTAAATTTTGAAGTTCTAAAAGTGACATATTTTTGTTGGCTGATTTGTTGGTTTTTACAATTTAGATAGCAAATCTCCATCGCGATAGTAAAGGGAAGTAATATGTATGATTATATAATGCGATAGAATGTTAATGAAACATGACGTTAATAGTAGGTTAAATAGGGCCATGTTTCTAACACTTGAAGCCGCTCTGGCGCTTCTTGCGTGGGACTACCTGAAAACAAAATTGCAAAGGTTAAATCAATAACAAAGACAACTTAATAGGATGCAGACTTATTATAAAACGCAATTAAATTTGCTATATTGTAACAACTGCGGGGTAATATTTTAGTGAATTAATTGCATATTTAATAGTAGTGAACTATCTATCATCATCAAATTTCGTATCAGTTAAATAATAATCGCTAAATTTGTCGTGATGATTTTAAGTGCATTTACCTGCATTGTATTAAGAAGTATAGTGCAGGCCTCCACGCCGTCGCACTGGCTCGTATCTTTGGCCGCGACATCCGTCTTGGTTGCCTTCGACAACGGCATCAGCGTTATCGGCTGGGTGTCTGTATTCTTCCCCCAATAGAACCGGCCCCTGAAGGGAACCGGCATCTTGAAGAGTAGTTGGGTCGAGAGCAACGATATCTGCAAAATATTACAAAAGGTGTTAGTAAATAGGAAATTTGTAAAACAATTTGTAGAGTCAATCAGACTAAACAGCAATTGATTAAAAAAATAGTCTAGACAAAGGAACCACAGTACTCCGCCATTTTGTTGTGCGCAGTACTACGCCATTTTGTTGTGCGCAATACTTCACCATTTTGTTTTGCAAATACAGGGTGTATCAGGATGTATATTGTTCATCTGGCGCTAAATAATAATGTACAAAAGTGCCTTTTAATTCAAAGCATACGCCTTTCTTCGAGGAACTACGCCTTTTACAGGTAGAGGGACACGCCCTTTTCGAAAAAGGATTTCTGAATGTATTAAAAATCTATCACGTAAAAAAAATGTTATTCTTAACGTGAACCGATTATAATCATTTTGTTAATCTAATATTAATGTTTACACTTTTTAACACTTTATGTACGGGACAAAGCAATACCAAAAATTGTATAAAATATGAAAAAAAAATTTCGTTGTTAAAGGACGTTAATAAGAGGAATTCCCCATTTTGTTCAGCACTTTACTTACCAAGTTAAGATGAAAATAGCAACAGTGATGACACTTGGAATCAACACGTCCGTTCGGCACCAGCGAAAAGCTCAATTGACGCCCAATTTAGAGACACCACCCTATCTTTGCGACCCCCGGCCCCGATCAATACAGCGAATCAGGTACGGGACTAAGGTAAATGTTGCTAGTGATAAGAATTGAAACGTACAAAAACTATACGGGAATTTTTAGAATCTAATAACAAATTTACAATGTAATTAACGTGTATAAATACTGGTTTTTCATTTTATACTATTATTTTATTTTTTGGTCTATAGCAGGGATTCCCGAACTATTTTTACAAGAGACTCCCAAAGA
Source organism: Eurytides dolicaon deicoon (assembly GCA_018247635.1). NCBI lineage: Eukaryota > Metazoa > Arthropoda > Insecta > Lepidoptera > Papilionidae > Eurytides > Eurytides dolicaon. The sequence goes on along the minus strand of DWGO01001203.1, from coordinate 6,461 downwards.
GTTTTCCAAACTAAATTGATACCTTAAATAAAATTATCTTTATTCAAATAGGTCCATACAAGCACTTTTGAATTGTCATTTTTACATGATAGTTCGTGAGGAAGCTACCACAGGCTCGGAATGCAGTTCTGCTGAGAAGAGCCGGCAAGAAACTCAACAGTTGCTCTTTTAAAATACTGTTACAATGTTTAAATAAACAATAGATTAACTAACCCACATACGAGTCAATAAAGTAAATTCCGTACATTTTGATCTACAAGAAAATCTTGGACAGTATAATAAACTTTTAGTAACATAATATTCTTAATTTTAGTTTTAAAAGGTCCAAGTGGTAGCTTCAAGATATCATGACATCTTGTTCACCTCAGACCCCCATAGCCAAATTACAAACTGTTTACGATTATTGCCTTGCCGAGTTTTTTGTCTTATACGAACTTGTGCACGATCATCGACTTGTGGAGTTTTTTTGAAAAGACAACAATGATACTTCCTGCTAAAATATTAATCATTCTTATAACAAGTTGGTACACGTAACACAACTTGTATAGTATCATGAAAGATTCAAATAAGAACTTGTGTTAATTAATAGGGGTCTATGTTCAGATCTCGTCGACCCTCAAAATCAGTTTTCGTTTATGTCGACCCCTGGGAAACCGATTTCGAGAACAAGGGGTCGACATCGACCACCTTGGGAATCTCTGCTCTATAGTTTATATCTACTTAGATCATAACCCGGTATCATAATGTAATGTATGTAAACATAAGAATATTAATTTGCTAATTTATGGTTTTCACAAATACTACACATTATAAAATAAAAACTATTTTACAAACTTTATACCGGTTTTGTAATACATTAAACACCTAATGTTTCAAACCGTTTAAAGTTTTCATGGTTTATCCTGACCATAAACAACGGAGAACAATACTAATTAATAAAATGCAATTCGGCAAAAAAATGATTTTATAACTTGCGGATTATCTTACTTTCTATGTACTTTCTTTTATCATTCTTATTCGTCATGATATTTCCAAATTAATTCTGATCTCTCTGCGTTGTATTACAAAGTTTCTGAACAAAACTAATCTGACTAAGTTATCGGTCCCTAAATTTCTAGTAAATAATAGTTTTGAAGTCACTGGATTCAATTTGTAGTTCAACTGTGTCCAATATAATGAAACATTAAATTTTTATCATGTCTTGGTAAATTCGATTTTCATGATTTCAACTACCCCTAATGAAATTGCCCATGCGATGACGACTACACGGTGACGCCATCCGCTCTGCTGCAAATTGCCACCTCTGTTAAAGCAAGTTGATTGACAAGGAGGGGCACGACACGATATACGGGCTCAGTGGTAGAAGATTAAATAGGGAACTTAGCTAGAGGTGCGCTTTAAAAAGGGCCGATACCGTGTGAAGTCTGCAAATCGGGGACTTCGGTGACACTATAATGGGGTCTGTCTTATGTTTTAAGCAGTTTGTGAGCTTCATTAGGATATTGAAGCCGGCGAGTTTCCATGAGCTGGATAAACCTCATATCTGTAGTCATGCATTAAGACATGCGTTAATCGATAGAATTAGGGCTTAGTCGGAAAAAGGCCGCCGGGGTCCAGAATGCACACCGTGGGCGGTGATACCTCATTTACACTACGGTGCACGGTGACGAACTATAGTGTAACGTGATTCCTCTGTTTATTTTACTTGGCGGGATCCCAAACAGTGGGTCCGGGAACTATTTTTCAAGTGGGACATTACGCGGGCGACGTTTAAATACCGAAACGTTTGGATCTGCTTGATAATTACAAGTGTTCACTAACAGAGGGTTAGGTTGATTTCCGAATCTTGCAAAGCAGTCTCGAAAATTCTTTAAAATGTTGGCGTTTCGTTAGGAGACTGCAATCGTTATACAGGTCGACGTTTCGCTGATACATAGTAGTTTGTATCAGTGGGTGACCTTGTTTAAGATAATCTGTAGTTTAAACAGAGAAGCTAGCGTTGTGTTTTGCGGAAGTAATGCTAGCGTAGCTACTTAATGAGTTGCACGAAAGTCTTAATCATATGAAATTTGTGTCCCATGGACATTATTCCTGTTGACGAGGAAGTGGATTCGGTTGGAAATGTAAGCGGCTCTATTACTAACATTTATTTATGTATAGAATCTGAATGCCAATTTCGAGCCGAAAGTCAAAAAGAGACCTTGCTACCGTCACCCAAAGTAAAAAGGTTGGCCGAAAAAAGTGCCTGGTCTTAACTTTTACTGGATTTGGTCGTAAGCGTGACAGATTTCAATTATATTGCTGCAATGTTTCGGCGTTAACGTCCATTTGTCCAACGAAACCATTTACCGAAGCAAATAAAATGTTTGAATTTTTATCCAAGATAGCGTCGGGACTGAGGACCGAGCGGTTTTTATGTATGGTAGTACCTTGCTTTGTTACAATCTGGAAAGGACAGAAATAGATAAGATGTTTTCCGACATGAATTCTTGAATACTCGGTGTATCTGCCTAGGTTCTGTATGCAGTCTTTGACGTTTCTTTGTAGGCGAATCCTGGTGCGTTTTTGCGTCAGCCCGTTAGTTGTATTATTTCTCGGCAGCTGCCTGATACCCTCTGTTCAGTATCGATTGCTCGTTATAGCGATTCTCTCGGAAGATCCATTGTCTGCGGGATTGATGACCCAAAGATAACGATCTCGGTTAATTCTATCCTTCCGGGAATATTATCTACGTGAGTCGTAGACTCAATCTCCTTCATATCGTAATCACAAGGACCAACATACCAGGCCGGCCCAATTTTAATTTGACCCGGTGATGATGGAAAATTTTAAATACATCTCATGAATATGGGAAGGATAAAACTTTTGCAAAAGACGCTACCCGCATTCCTATTTTAAGATTAATATTTTTAAGTTCGTTTTACGCATATGAATTCCAAATAGACTCTTGACATTGCAAATGTCCATGGGCGGCGGTAATTACTTAATAATAGGTGAATCGCTTGCTCATTTGCCTCTTACCCCATAAAAAAATAAAAGGAAATAGTTCTAATTTATTTGCCTACCTCAAGACTATTCTATGATAATTTTTTATTCAAATATAATTTTTTTTCCTTTGTCAAATACATTTGTTAAACATTTGAATAGTTTCCTGCGAATACGAATGCGAACGACGGCGCGAATAATCGATACATCACTAGTCAGACATACCAGCAGATATTACTGTATAGATATACGCTACATTTACTCTACCACGGCAAACAAATAACAGTGAACTCGTATTAGCGACAGCTACTGCACTAGCAAATTGATACTACTAAACTAATTTCAAGGACCGTATGGATAAGGAAATGACTTCTTTACACTTAGCTTCAGTTACTATCAGAAGTCTATCAAATTAGCTCTTACCGCTTCTTAGGGCTAATCCCTTAATATTGCAGCATTTTTCTGACTACAGCACAAAAAATAAATATATTACAAATAGACATTCTAATTAGGTGTAAAGTATTAATTAAGTATAAGTGGTAAATACTACAGTTAAGTACCCATTAATCCGCTAACCTCTTTTCTCCATTTTCAAGGTTACATCAAACAGAAATAATTGACAGTTTCGATTAGTTTAACTAAGGGTGCTTTAATATATGTTCAATAGGTGCTTTTAAAATTGTTGATTAAAACCATTACTTCATCACTACAACTTTATTCTTCTCGTTTCCTAGAAACAATTGAGGTTAACATTTCCGTTAAATAGTGTTACAATATGTCCAGAACCTGTTTTTACTAAATAGTTATAAGCGCTTATAACTTACAAGTATTTTTTATTTCTAAGAAGAATGCTCAGCTTAGTCTTAATCCTTTCGTTCCAAATCTTTTACCAGTCGTAAATAGCTTCTAACGTAACCTTAAGTGGTGTTTAAAGATGGAATCGGTTAGGGTTTTTGGCCAATGGCCAAGACCACAATAACCTTATTCCAAGATCGAATTCAAAGCAGAACAACTCAGAAGCAGGAACAACTCTGACAGTTGAAGAGGCTTAGATGATCAGCGCTCACTTAGAACCAAAGTAGACTCGTTGCAAGCACTGGTTTAGAAGGAATTTGGCGATGTACCACCAGCAATTATCCGCATCGGGATGCTATCAAGTGACGCATTAAGGCACGCAGGGGGCGCCATGCAGGAAACACCCCCACCCTGAGGCGCAAGTATATGGCGTCCGCCACTTTGGTCTTGGCACGACAACCACTTGCATAGTGAGGGGTGCGCGTTGTCCACGTGATGACCAGAACTAATCATCCGCTCACCAACGGCTCTACGTGTGCTTAAAAGCATGCGTAGGGCCTCCAATCTCTTTACAATCCGACAGGCATCCAACGTCGGAAACAACATCCGCGTCCAGCACCAGATATAAACTTTCCTGTAAAATCTGCACAAAAAAACCATCTCAAGCCGCCGCAACGCCAGTCAACGGTGTAAAGCCGACCACTTGCAATGAAGCGAGATTTACGTACCTAACCGATCTAGGTTATGTCGGAATGCTATCCAGAGGAGCGCACGTAAGGGCGTGTGCATCGAGCGTATGTACGAACGAACGGACACGCCCACCCCGGCACGCAAGAACAGGATGTCGAGCCGTTTTTGTTTCGCGACTACGCCGCATGCGAGGACGGGGCCGCGTGGTGAAAGCAGACGGACCGCACGGTAGTCCTACGAAGGCGCCCGCTCTCCAATGGCGCTACTGCGGCTTACAGGCGTGCGCAAGGCCCCTTTAAGGCCCTTAAAGACCCCTTTACACTCCGACAATTGCTCCTAACAAAACACAAACCAAGACTAGCATCAAAAAATGCTTTACCACAGAGCCCATTCCAAAAACCTTCACGAGCCACCCACATCGCGAGCAGTTCGCTGTTACGCTCACTCGGAGTGTGGCTGGCTTACCATCGTCGATTTGGATGATGTCGGGATGCTATACAAGACGCACTAAGACACGCAAGGGCGAGTAAGACCCGCCCACTCCGGCCCGTAAGACAAGACGTCGAGCCGTTTTATGATCGCGACTACGCCGCATGCGGGCGACGGAGGCGCACAATGTCCACGGCCGATCACCCAACAGGATGGCCGCGCCCGTTCACCAAAGACGCTGCAATGCCTCATTGTGTGCGTAGAGCCGAGGTCCCTTTACACTCCGACGGACTTATCACGCGGCGTACAAAGCCTGAAACGACCACGTCCGTAACTTGTAACGAGCTCTTTAAATGTCAACCGTCAAAGGCCTATTTGTCACCGAGCTATCACCTTAGAAAGTAACGAAAATCTTTAATACCGTAAACCCCCGTTCTGTTCAATAAATACGCATCCATAGCAATTGTCACACACATGTCCAGTCACTTGCTGTTTCCTGCTGTTTCCCATACCGTATGTATTGCTGACAGCAAAAGTTAGTGACAGAACGGGACGTACCGTAAAATTAATTAGGCTTAACAAACAATAGCAATGTCAATAACAAATATTCCCAATATAAATAATACATAAATCATTTCAGTTTTAAAACAATTTTTTTTGATACAAATAATCGGTTGCTTAAAGTAACTTAAATGTAAAGGAATTTCACAAACAGTCTTTTCCTCATAGAGACGCGTCCTATATATGGTTAGGTTAGGTTATTAACTACTGTCCGATAGATCAGCACTCCATTGGGGTAGAGAACTTAATTCAAGGCAAAGGTATTTTGGAAATTGCTTCGTTCTTTTGCAAATTATGACGAAATCCGGAGCGAGCTTTTGTTGTCCGAGTGCCTCTGCAAGGAAAGCCTCAGCTTGTTGCAACTGGGCACGGTTTGGTGCCGTTGTAGTATAATTACCTGAAATACAAAATTCCTATAAAGTATCAACTGATTCGAATTGTGTAATCAAATCGATAGCAAGTCCTAGAGAACTGGAACTGATCCAAAATCATGATGAGAGCGCAATAAAGTTAAGAAGCAAGCGAGAGCGGAATAAAAGCTTTATATACATGATATTTTACCAATAAACGCGAGAACTATGGAATTTGAGTCGCATTCTGGAAACCACACCGATCGTCGTCTCCAACCCAGAGCCTCAAAGGTGTGGCCATTCGACGATATCAAGAAGTTGTACGGCAAAATCGAAGTGTTGGTTATCTAGAAAGTTATAAAAACATGAGAATTAGTAATACCCACAGGACAGCCAACAGGATCGCTCACATAGGATTTTTTCTAGTCATATAGAGATTAAGGATATTATATTTTAAGGCCTAGTAATTACGCTGGCAACATTGCCCTTCTAACCAGCACAGTAAGGACGTATACCGTTTGCGTCCCCAACTAGGAGGATGTAACTTCTTAATAAAAAAAGGAGAAAAAATAGCACTAGGAGGATGTAACTTCTTAATAAAAAAAGGAGAAAAAATAGCACTAGGAGGATGTAACTTCTTAATAAAAAAAG
>DWGO01001202.1:0-10110 GCA_018247635.1 Eurytides dolicaon deicoon | reverse complement strand
ATATATATATATATATCGATCAGGACTTGCTAGTCTCGTCACTTTATCTCATAAAAAAAAAACTTGTCTACCCACAGGCACACCAGACTGCGAGGACCTATCGGACGAGCCTGCGTCGTGCGGCGCGGTGACATGTGGAACGCAGCACTTCCGCTGCGACAACGGCCGCTGCGTGTTCAAGGCGGCTGTGTGCGACGGCAGGGACGACTGCGGCGACGGCTCCGATGAGGGCGCCGCGCACGCCTGCAAACCCCCGCCCGTCAGGTGCCCGCTTTCTCTATCTCTCTCTCTCTTTATATCTCTGTTTCTCTCTTTATATTTTCTATCTCTTTCTTTCTCTGTCTCTGTCCCTCTGCAAGCTCCCGCCTTTCACTTTACCGCTCTCTATCGCTTTCTCTCTCTTTCTCCCGCTACAAACCCCCACCCCTCAGGTGCCCGCTCTCTCTATCTCTTTCTCTCTCTTTATTTTTTTACTAGACAAAGTGACGAGACGAGCAAGTGGTACGCCTTATGGTAAGCGTTACTTCTGCCCATAACAAGACAGTACCCAGTGATGAGACAAGCGATGCATATAATGATAAGCAACGCATTTATCCATAACGGTTAAAATCTCTACCAAGCCCTGCGCGTCGCTCGTAACAAAAAAAAATTAAGAATAATTTTAAATAAACATTTCCTAAATGGTAGGACTCTTACAGAGTCCGACTTCGGCGGTACAACTAGTATTGCGAGTTAATCTATCACCAAGCAGTAGTGTATAAGCGCTACTGTGTTACAGTTTGAAGGGCAATGATGCCAGCGTGATTACTGGGTAAAGAGACGCACGGCGGGTCTCGTCACTTTATCCTGTAAAAAAAAATTGCATAGACAATTTACATAACAGGATTTTTTCTTAATGACAACTTAAAACACTCCCTATGGTATAAACAATTTGCTAAGAAACATAATGTATTAATTATCTTTTAAAAAAATTCTACAACAAAATAATTAAATGAAAATTTTAGGTGTCCATCCGGCCAATGGCAATGTCCAGGAATTACGAGTCGATGTGTGAATCTCACGCAAGTATGCGACAACAAATTCGATTGCCCCAATGGAGCTGATGAAGGTTTGTCTTTCTATTTTTGCTTACGTTAAGTCAATTTGATAATAAGTCAGTCTATAAGTGGTAGGACTCTTCCAGAGTACCACTGCATTGCCAGATATTCTGCCGCCGAGAAGTAATATGTAAGCACTACTGTTTTCCGGTTTGAAAGGCAATAATGCCAGTGTAATTACAGGGCACAGCGATTGGTCATCTTATATCTGGAACTGTGTACCAAGCACTTCTATATGGAACTGTGTAGGTAAAGGCCGGCGTGACGTTTAACATCTGTCGCATGACTTGCTAGTCTCGTCACTTTATCTAGTAAAAAAACCTTTATTTCTACTACTAATTTATTAAAAATTTCAGGCGCTAGCTGCGATTTCGCCGAGTGTGAGCACCAAAGTGGTCTTTGCTCTAATGGGTGTAAGCAGACTCCTAATGGTCCTCTCTGCCTATGCCCAGTTGGCGAAGAGTTGGAACCTGATGGATTCACATGCAAAGACATTAATGAGTGCGACCCCCCTGGCTTGTGCTCTCAATCCTGCACCAATACTAAAGGTTCATACTTCTGCAGCTGCATGGAAGGCTACCTTCTCAACACGGATAAACATTCCTGCAAAGCAAACAACCATTCCAGCGCCTTCCTCATCATATCAAACAGACACTCCATCTTAGTCGCAGACTTAAATGAACAGGGCTTAGAAAGAGTACCGATAAACGTTGAGAACGTTGTCGCTACCGCTTCTAATATGCACACCGGAACGATCTTCTGGTCAGATATGAAGTTGAAGAAGATTTCGCGTTTAGACCGCGGCAGCGAACCACAAGTGATCATATCAACCGGACTGGACTTGGTCGAAGGCTTGGCTTACGATTGGGTCGGTGGTAACATATATTGGTTGGACAGTAAGTTGAATACCATTGAAGTTGCTAAAGAGGACGGCAGTGCAAGGACGACTTTACTGAGCGGCAATATCACTCAGCCGAGAGGAATGTGCCTGGATCCCGCACCGACGGCAAAATGGTTATTCTGGACGGACTGGGGAGAAAATCCTAGAATCGAAAGAGTGGGAATGGACGGTACGCAACGCTTGGCAATCATCACCACCAAAATATATTGGCCTAATGGCTTGACTTTAGATACCGCCACTCAGAGGGTATACTTCGCCGACTCCAAGTTGGACTTCATCGATTTCTGTTATTACAACGGAACGGGAAGGCAACAAGTTTTAGCGGGAAGTCATTACTTACTGCATCCGCATTCGTTGACGCTCTTCGAGGATACTTTATACTGGACAGATCGTCAGTTAAATAGAGTACTGTCAGCGCACAAATTTAAGGGCACAAATCAGACGGTGGTCTCTCACCTAATATCTCAGCCACTTTCCATTCACGTTCATCATCCGTCACTTCAGCCTCAATATCCATCACCCTGCAAGGATAACACGTGCGAACATCTGTGCCTGCTTAGCCCGAATGAAACAGTTCAACATACTTGCATATGCAAGCCTGGTTACAAGTTGCTGCCCGACGGAAAATGCATTGAAGGTAAGATGTCTTTTTATATTTTTTCCTTAGTTAATTTTAATGATAAATATGAAATATTCATTACTATTTTGTAATTTCTTGCAGAGGAATCCGCTTATTTGATGGTTCTAAAAGGATCTCAAATTATTGATATATCTACTGACGGTTCGGGAAGAGCAGGACAGCTATCTCCAGTGGTAGGAATCCAAGGTGTGTGTATATAACATTTACATTACTTGCTTACTATAATTTAACCTAGTTTGATTAAAAACTTCGAAATCAATTTTCTAGGCGGCGTACAGTTAGAGTACGATCGACAAGGTCATATGCTGTACTGGCTTCAGTCCGTCTCTGGTGACAGCGAAGACGACGAGAATTGCACAATCTATAGTATGCCTTATGGCGGTGGCAATAAAGTTGAATTTTTCGGACCGGACACGGGTATAGTGGGAGCGCCTTCTGCTATCGCCTTCGACTGGCTCGGAAGAAACTTGTTCATGACGAACAGAGCTACAAGCAGCATCGAGCTCATTCGTGTAGATGGAAAAGTTAAATACAGAACGATTGTGTTCGCAAACGACGGCAGCAAGACATCTATTGCGAGACCCAGGAGCATATGTTTGGACCCAACCGAAGGGTAAGTCTTAACGGTAGATATATATATGAATGTGACTGTCTTCAAGAGAAGAGTGAATAAACTTTTACTGAGATAGTGTGCCTAAGATCACATTACTTCTTACCATCAGGTGGGATCGTGATCAAGCACTATCCAGTATTTATAAAAAATGTGTCTTTTAAAATATATCAAGTCAATTTTTAATAATTAAATTATCTGTAAAATACAAAGAACTAAACAAAGGTTAAATTAATTGCGAAAATAACTTGTGTTGCAGAAAAATATATTGGTCCGACGAAGGAGGTTATGGTGTCCCAGCAAAAATTGGAAAAGTGAATATGGATGGGACAAATCCAGTGATTTTAGTAGATGCCATAGAGAGACCAGAAGCTGTAGCGATTGATATTGATAAGAAGGTTGTCTACTTTAGCACGCAATTCCCTGCTAGCATCAATAGTGTAAACACTGAAGGTAACGATAGAAAGACAATCTTGACTGAAGCCAACGCCATCTCTTATCCAAAGGTCATCGCCGTACTAGATTCACGTCTCTACGTCCTTGATCCCAGACACGAAAAAATTTTCAAAGCCGACCTACCCAACGGGGATAACATTAAAGTCATCGTAGACAATGAAAGCGATCTAAAATCGATAACAATATTCCAGAAGAGAAAGATGATGCACCACCATCCGTGCTCGTTGAACAACGGCGGCTGTGAACAAATTTGCATACCGAGCGAAGGTGGATCGCGTATTTGCTCCTGCTCGATTGGCTACAGGAAAGAAAATGAGGTCAATTGTGTTCCATACAAAAGTTTCGCTGTGGTTTCACAGTTAGATCTAATCCGTGGATACAGTTTGGAGGGTAGTGCCGAGGCAATGGTACCAGTTACAGGGCAGGGTCATCATATATTGCATGTGGACGTTCATTTCGCTGATAACTTCATATACTGGGTTGAATTCAACCGGGGCCAATGGAACGGCATATTCCGCGTGCGGCCAAACAGTACCGAACTAACGCATGTCGTCAAAGATGGAATCGGCAGCAACGGTATTCGAGGCCTGGCCATTGACTGGGTTGCGGGTAACTTATATTTCACTAATGTATTTCCACACGAAAATTACGTAGAAATGAGCTGGCTCGATGGCTCTCATAGAAAAGTTCTAGTCAAGACAACAATGGACGCTCCGAGAGAGCTCGCCGTTAATCCTCTGAAGAGGCTTCTTTACTGGATCGATTATGGGCAGTATCCGAGAATCGGAAAAGCATATCTTGATGGCAGCAATTGGCAGACTGTTGTTAGTTCCGGAATTTCAAACCCTAGAGATTTGACCATTGATATGTTAACCCACGACGTATATTGGGTAGATTCCAAATTGGACCAAATACAGAAGATATCGTATAATGGAGGTAACAGGCAGCTAATCAGATCGAACCTCCCCAATCCCATGGGCATAGCGATTCACACAGGAAGTGTTTATTGGGTAGACAGAAATCTACAGACGATATACAAAGCATCGAAACTGCCAGGAAATATGTCAATGCCGGAAAAACTCAGAACCAATCTGCCAAAATTGAGGGATATTGTCATATTTGATGTTAATAACCAGCCAACAGATGATAACAATCCTTGCAGAAAACTTGGCAACGGAGGCTGTGACCAACTGTGCTTCAGTTATCCTCCAGAAGCAAACAAGGGTTACACGCACAGATGCGAGTGCGCAACCGGGCAAATATCGGCAAACAACCCTAAAAAGTGTGACATTGTGGATGAATACCTAGTATTCACAACAAGGACCGAAATTCGGGCTGTGAACTTGGATCCTAAATCGACGGGAGTACCGTTCAAACCCATTGGTAATTTGACCAACGTAGTTGGCGTTGAATTTGATTATGCCGATAATAAACTATTCTTCACTCAGATCAGGCCATGGGCTCGTATTGCTTGGATGTCGTCTCTCAACCCTGATTCGGCAAATATTCAAAACATTATCAACAAACGCATAAACCCGGAGGGAATTTCTTACGATTGGACTCAAAAGAAAATTTATTGGACTGACAGTTCGAATAATTCCATCTATGCCATGAATCTCGATGGTACTGAGCTTGTTATGATCGCCAGAGTTGAGCGGCCGAGGGCAATAGTAGTCGATCCCTGTAACGGTACTTTATATTACACCGACTGGGGCCGATTTGGCACCTCTGGAAAGATCTACAGAACTACAATGGCCGGTTCGCTCAAGAAGGCTATAATCGATAAAGATTTATCTCAACCGAGCGGTTTAACGATTGATTTTGATGAGAATATGCTCTATTGGACAGATGCCGTCAGAGAAAAAATTGAAAGATCGAAAATGGATGGTTCTGAGAGGGAAGTTTTGATATCTGCGACCATATATCCATTTGCTATTACAGTGTTCAGGAACTACATCTACTGGACCGATTTGCAACTACGGGGCGTTTATCGAGCTGAAAAGCATACTGGTGCCAATATGGTAGAAATGGTGAAGCGTTTGGAAGACTCTCCGAGAGATATACACATTTATAGTACCAGTAGACAATCATGCAAGAAAAACCCTTGTCTTATAAGTAATGGAGGTTGCGCACAAAGCTGCCATCCGGCGCCGAACAACTCCGTAGAATGTAAATGCGACGATGACACAAAACTAGTAAACGAAGGTCGTATGTGTGTATCGAAGAACATCACCTGTGACTCGAGCAAGTTCTTCTGTGCAAACGGCAAATGCATCAGTCGGATGTGGTCTTGCGACGGAGACGACGACTGCGGAGACAACTCGGATGAAGATAAAAACTACTGTGCCTACCACTCGTGCTCACCCAATGAGTTCCGCTGCAACAACGGCCGGTGTATATTCAAGTCCTGGAAGTGCGACCACGAGAACGATTGCAAAGACGGTTCTGACGAAGAGGGGTGTGTATACCCACCTTGCGCTGACGGAGAATTTACCTGTCTTAACTCTCGTTGCATACCCATGTCTCAAGTGTGCAACGGAATTAATGACTGCAAGGACAATATTACTTCGGATGAAACACACGAGCGATGCCCGAGGAACACCACTTGTCCCACTAACCATCTTAAATGTGAAAAGACAAACATATGCGTTGAGCCGTATTGGTTGTGCGATGGCGATAACGACTGCGGTGACAATTCCGACGAAGATCCGCTACATTGCGCACAGAGAACTTGTCCGCAGAACAGTTTCCGCTGTCCCAACCATCGCTGCATTCCTGCCACGTGGTACTGTGACGGCGACGACGACTGCGGCGATGGCGCTGACGAACCGCCAGAGTACTGCCGCTTGGAAGGGCGCACCTGCTTTGGAGATCTATTCACATGCGACAACGGAAATTGCATACCGCGCATCTACATCTGCGATGGTGATAACGATTGCCTCGACAACAGTGACGAGGACGACAGACACCAATGCAACGAACGCAAATGTGACCCCGAAACCGAGTATACCTGCGAGGAGAACAAATTCTGGAATCGCGCCCAATGCATACCGAAGAAATGGGTGTGCGATGGGGACCCGGACTGTATTGATGGTACAGATGAAAACGCCACCATACACCACTGTTCGACGCCAACACCTTGCTCCGAAGATCAGTTCCAATGCAACAATGGTAGATGTATCAACCCAGTATGGGTTTGTGATCACGATAACGATTGCGGCGATGGCTCGGATGAAGGCAAACACTGTAACAATGTATACAAGCAATGCACAGACCAAGAGTTTAAATGTCAGAATTTCAAATGCATCAGAAACCACTTTAGGTGTGACGGCGAGGACGATTGTGGCGATCATTCTGACGAAGTTGGATGTAAAAAGGAAAATAAGACATGTCCCACTGGCCAGTTTAAGTGCAACAATGATCAATGCATCGACAACCGACTTGTTTGCAACAAGGTTTCGGATTGTACAGATGATTCAGACGAGCCGGCTCATTGCAACATCGACGAATGTGCCAAATTAGAAATCAATCAATGCGGCCACAAATGTGTTGACACTTTAACGGGATATTACTGCGACTGTAACCAAGGTTATAAACTGCTTACTGACGGAAAAGCGTGCGCTGATATTGATGAGTGTATAGAAACGCCCGGAGTTTGCTCCCAGTACTGCTCAAATACTCCCGGTTCTTACTATTGTAAATGTAACGACCAATACTATGAAAGAGAAGCCGACGAGCGCACTTGTAAGAGAAAGGACAACACGACTGCGTGGGTTATATTTACTAACAAATATTACGTGCGCAATATGTCCACCGATGCTTCCTTGTATAACTTGGTACACCAAGATCTGATGAACGTTGTCGCTATCGATTTCGATATCAGGGAACAGAAGATGTACTTCGCTGACGTTTCCGCGAAAACGATATATCGTTCGGACTATTCAGACCCAAATCCAACGAAGGAAGTCGTTATCAGACACGACTCTCATGGGCTGGAAGGTATTGCTATCGATTGGATAGGTAGAAAGATTTATTGGTTAGATCGCCATTCAAAGAATTTAGATGTCGCCGAATTAGACGGCACGAGAAGGAAGACCCTAAAGACTGGAATCGCAGATCCACGTGCAATTGTGTTACATCCCGGCACTGGATACTTGTATTACACATCTTGGCATTTACAAGCTTACATAGGCAAAATCGGAATGGACGGTTCAAACTTTACAGCCATATTGAACTGGGAGGACGATATCGCCTGGCCGAATGCATTAACGATCGATTATTTCACTGACAGGATATACTGGGCTGACGCTCACTTAGATTATATTGGTTCGGCGGACTTGGAGGGCCGTCATAGACATATAGTATTATCTGGATCTAAGGTACCACACGTGTTCGCTCTTAGCTTATTCGATGACGAAATATATTGGACCGATTGGAATTTGAAAGCTATAAGCAAAGCCAACAAACATTCAGGAGAAAAGCTTACTGTATTAAGAAATACGACACACCGTCCGTACGATATTCATGTAGTCCATCCTCTTAGGCAGTTAACGTATCCTAACCCTTGTGGAACAAATAACGGAGGCTGCTCACACCTTTGTCTCATTGCCCCGCCTCACGAATCTAGTTACTTGAATATAGAAGGTTATGGCGAAGAGGGCGCGACCACATACAAATGCGCGTGCCCTAATCAATTCTACCTATCGCGCGATATGAAAACATGCATAGCTAACTGCACAGATGGCCAGCATAGGTGCAATGGTAGGGATGAGAAATGCATACCATGGTTCTGGAAATGTGACGGTGAAAAAGATTGTATGGATGGTTCGGACGAACCGAGCACTTGTCCCGTTCGGCATTGCAGAGCAGGATCCTTCCAATGCAAGAACACTAACTGCACACCGGCAGCAACGATATGCGATGGTACGGACGACTGCGGCGATGGAAGCGACGAAGCCGAGTGCTTGCACGAGTGTCCTCTCCTCGAATTCAAATGTAAAACTAGCGGCAGGTGTATTCTGGATAGCTGGAAATGTGATGGCGATACAGACTGCAAGGACAACAGCGACGAAGACCCGGCAATGTGCCACAATAGGCCCTGCAATCCGGACACTGAGTTCTCGTGCAAAAACGGTCGCTGCATACCCAAACTTTGGATGTGCGACTTTGACAATGATTGCGGCGACGACTCCGACGAACCCGCTTACATGTGTCGGCAGAAGAACTGTACGACCGGATGGAGACGATGCCCGGGACAGTCGAATTACAGATGCATACCCAAATGGCTGTTCTGCGACGGTAAGGACGATTGCAGGGACGGGTCCGACGAACTGCCAGAGAATTGCCCCACTTGCAATGCGGAAACAGACTTCACGTGTGAGAACAAGCGTTGCATACCGAAGCAGTGGCTTTGCGATTTCACCGACGACTGCGGCGACGGTAGCGACGAGGCGGAGTCCGTCTGCCAACACAAATACAGGGAGTGTTCAGAGTCGGAGTTTAAATGTGGGAACGGCAAATGCATATCGTCCAGATGGCGCTGTGACCACGAGGACGATTGCGGCGACAACACGGACGAGTCCGACTGCGGCGGGTTCAAGTGCAAAAACGGTACCTTCCAATGCAAGTCCGGACATTGCATTGCGGCTTACTTCAGATGCGACGGCGATAGAGACTGCAGGGACCTGTCGGACGAGATCGGATGTCCCCCACGTTACCCCGGTGGCAGATACTGTCCCGAGAGCAGGTAACTTTACCATTATTTTTACGAGTATTTTGGAAAGTATTAGGAATCTTGCAGAGCCCGACTGGGGCAGTAGCACTGCATTGTCTGATATTCGGCCACCTAGCAGTAGTCTAAGCACTATTATGTTCCGGTTTGAAGGGCAATGATGTGAGCGTAATGACAGGGCAATGAGATAGACCATCTTATATCTCTGGGTGACTGAATAATTGAAAAAAGATTTCACAACCGACGTTATCTAAAATTTTCTCTCCGTAACATTAGGTTCCAGTGCGCGAACAACCTGTGCGTGTCGCAGTCAGACCTTTGCGACGGGACGGACGACTGCGGCGACGGTTCGGACGAGGCTGCCGCCATTTGCACCAATTTCAACTGCGACACTTTGCGCCGATTCCACTGCGACAATCACCGCTGCGTTCCCAGGTATGACCGTCCGTGAACATTCGTTTTTCGGACAGTACATATTAAGACGTGAATAGAAATCTTTATATCTCTTTTTCAGCCTGTTATAGACAGGCGTGTCGCTATGGGCCGCACTACTTGCCCGTCTTGTCACTTCATAATATATCACATCACTGGTTTTTTCTAAGTGGTAGGACTCTTGCAGAGTCCGACTGGGGAGGTACCACTGCATTGCCAGATATTCTACCGCCGAGCAGTAAT
>DWGO01001201.1:0-10114 GCA_018247635.1 Eurytides dolicaon deicoon | reverse complement strand
TATATATATATATATATATCGTAGGGAGTGTTCAGCGGAATTTTACGCGGATTACCTGCTGCTAAATTTCGCCACAACCAATTCACTAACACGAGACGAACTATTACTACCTTGTAAAAAATTTGTCGCCAGTGAAACTTTCGGACGATTTAGTTTCCTTCAAGAAGCGAGCCCATTCCCACCGCAAAGGATGGCAACGCAATAGGCTTTTCATGACGCCAATGTCCATAGGAGGCTGTGATCGATTATCATCACAGACGCAGCTTACTTATTTACCTCCTACTCCATAAGAAACTTAATACATACATTTTAACAAGCTTTCCTTTGGTCGTCGTGATAAAAAAAAAGTGGAAACAAAACTAGTCACGATAATCTAAAAATTTTAATCGCTCATTTTTACGACAATGAAGTTAACAACAAGACCTGTTAAGGGACATTAAGAAGAAGATCTGACGAGGCTCTGTTGACGAGGCCTATATCCAGCAATGGATTGGAAAGGACTGATGATGATGATGATGATTAATAGATGTGAATTTACTAAAACTGCAATCGATCGCGTCGTTCTAGTGCTAAAACTCATTGCGAAAGTCGCTGCGTGTAACTGACGATAAGCGACGTTCGATGTTGACTGTAAACAGAACTGATTAGGTGTCAAGAGTTCAATAAATTTGGGAAGCTGTAGGTAAAGCACGAGGTGGATAAGGCGACAAAATGCATATGAAGTATTAATGCAGCACAAATATGGGACATGAGTATCAGTTATCATCCAATCGGTAGGTTATGGAGGGGGTTCAAGTTCAACGTAACACACATACACACAGAGAGAGAGAGAGAGAGAGAGAGAGAGAGAGAGAGAATAAAGCCTAATGAGTCAACTTGGGATCCCTTAATCTTGGCAATGCGATAGCAACCCAACTATAGATATAGATACCCGTGGCTAGGGAGAAGTTTCATCATAGACATGGCTGTGTACGCTATGATGGTTATGTATATGAGTCTACTATTTTGACGCATTGCTGCAACTACTGCAGGGTTGAGTTGAGATATAATAGATAAAAAAAACATTATCTACTAGGTGTTAGATAATGTTTTTCATAGGTTCACTTTTTTTTTGTATTATTTCAAAAAGGTCAATTTATAAGAAGTTGAGCTCAGCTACAATTTGATAATTTTGTATAAATGAAAGATCTATAAATATTTAATTTTGATTTAATTTTACATCAATTTATAAAACTACGATAGGTTCTAAGTAAATAAATGGTAAATTTTAGTACACTTCTAAACAAGTAAATACACTTATCACGCCGTTGACTAGACAAATCAATTTACAAACAAAACGACAAACATTTAACCATTATATAATATTTGAGATCTCTATAATTTTCTTTTTATCTATTTACATTTCTTTTTAATAATCAGCAGGTTAACAAAGCTCAAATTAGAGGTCGTCGCCCTCCGCATGAAGGCTTGTTCGTAGCTTATTTCATAAGCGGTAGCGTTATCCGATCTTTTTTCGATATTAATATTTTCTTCACAGTTATGATCGATCTAGCGTTGGTTCATGCATCTATCTTCGGTAGAAGTAAAATAAATTAAGGTAACTTTGCTTCAGTTACATTAACACTGGATTATTGTAAAATGTATTACAAATACCTAATAATGATAAAAACATTACTATTAACTCAGCGTCAGTTTGCTAATTATTTGTATTTCGGTTTTGGTTGAAACACGACGTTGAAATACAGTCGGATTTTGTCAATCCATAATAAAAGTAAGACAACGATTTTAATAAATATGACTAGTAACATCAATCACTTAATTTTTAAAATTATTTTCATAGTTACGTCATGGCGCTATTTCTTTGCTATTTTTTTTTAATCTATCGATAAATTATTTGGCGAAGTTAGCATACAAACTATTATATACAAAATTTGAAGATTTCCGAGTCTTTATTCGTAGTCTACTTCGAGATATCGTTGAATGAATCCGTATTTTTCGATTGTACTGTTTGCCCAAAACCATGGCGAAGGTTACACAAAAGTTTACTTATCGTTTATAACATTTACCTATCAATTACCGTTTAATGAAACTTATATAATAATGTCGATCGATAGGCGAACGGTGCGTTAATATGCAAAACGTATGCAGCCATTTCGTGCTAAGAAAACGGTGAGAATACAGTCTGATTGACAACAAGAATAAAATGGATATGATTATGGCTGATGAATAAAAATATTTCTATATAGTATAACAAAAACGTGAGGTACACGTATCAACGTATTCTTATTGACTAATCAATCATATTATATATTTTATTTAATTAAACTATTGAATTGCCCGTTTTTTAAATGTGTAATCATGCACCGTGTTGCATCGCGGCTGCGCATTGTAATTGTATTGAGGGGTGACATTCGAATAAAATGATTTATGTTTCAATGTTTATATACGATAAACATAGATAAAAAAAATATTAACTGCGGCAAAGAGCTCAGTTTTTGTTTTTAAAAATCTACCAAACTGCTTCAAGCTTAACCATATGGTTTCTATGCAACAGCTAAAATTTTACAGACCGAATTTAAGGTACAAAATTTACAAGCTTATGTACTCGTATCATTAAACTATTTTTAGGTATGTACATAAATAATCGTTTATTCGAATGTAAGTTCGGCTGAGAACGTCAAACCGATAGTGCTGTTCTATAATTTCTTCCACTGTGTTTTGTATTTACATGGTAAATATATAGTTACTGAATCAACTTCAACACTTGAAATATTTACATTATATACAATACAGGCTGATGAATCTCGCTAAGTGTTATGCCTAAACATCGATATCTAAATATGCCATTACTTTAAATACTTAATTTTGTCACCGCCTTACACCTTTTTGATTTGTACAGTTATTTACATCGACGAAATAATTTAGAAATTGCCAAAATTATTTCTGTAGAAGAGTCCCATCGAGTTGTTGGTATTGGTTTCTGTAATGGTACAGCTTGTTACGGTAGACGTCGATTTGAGGCATAGGTCTATTGCAGATGGACGCGACGGCTGGCTAACTGGCTTCGGTTTTCGGTCCGTGTCGCGTCTGGTGTAGAATCAATGGTCCGTGCTGAAATAGGAGTTCTGCATGAGGTACAGCTTGTCGATCGGGTTCACGACCGCTCCGGTGCCGAGGTTGAGGGGCTCGTGAGAAGCGTGCGTCGAATGCTGGTGCGAGTGGTGCTGAACCTCCAGATTCTGTAGGCTCATCGTGTCCGAAGCGCCCTCGTCTAGCTGGTCGAAGTTGCTGCCGTCCAAAGATATGTCCGAGCTACAAAAGCTGTCGCCGGAATGCGCTGGATAATCTGGAAGATAGAACGTTTTTAGGGCTTTCGAATTACGATGTATGTGATAAAGGAAAATATACTAATGTGAGATTTTAGACTATTTTATGGAAATGTTCACTTTTTAAAACTTCTTACCATCAGGTGAATAGGGCAAGTTCGGATTCAACGGTTGACTGGATGTCGAATAGGTGCTATCCATTCCAAGGTAGTTCCCGTGGTCGCTCGATGGCGACTCCTGTTTGATGTTCTTCTCGTCTTTATCTTTCTCTTTCTCCGTATTCTTATCGCCTTCTTGCTTAGCCTTCCTCTGGATCTTCTTCATTTTAGCCCGTTGGTTCTGGAACCACACTTGTACGACTCTGACGCTGAGGCCGGTGTCTTTGGCCAGTGCCTCGCGTACTTTGCGGCAAGGTTTCGGGCTGACTTCAAAAGATGCTTTGAATTGCCTGCGTTGGGCTGAAGTCAGAATAGTCCTTGGTCGTTTTGGACCGCGACGACCATCCCTGGGACGGTCGGAGTCGTCTATGATCATATCGTCCTCGGCGTGCTGCATCAGATACATCTCCTTTTCGAAGTCCTGCCGGCAGAATATCTGTCCAGCTCTGATCACGTACTGCTCGCCCTTCTGCAGGGGCTGGCAGCACATCACGCAGACGAAGCACTGTATGTGGAAAACGTACTGCTGCGCTCTCATGACCATCTCTTGCGGCAGCAGCCTATCGCCGCACCTCGTGCACTTGACGCCGAATAATCTGCAGTAAAGGAACAGATAATTACACATGAATTAGCATCAGACGCTCAGCATTTCGCTCGGCAGTTCGCTAGCATTTCGCCGTATGCATACAGCAAATACAGATGGCAGAAGCGAGTGAAATAATTGGTTTCTAATGTTTCTCTATTACCTATCGTAGTCGGGTTTGCAGTAGAGCTTCGCATTCCTGGTGAAGCAAGTGTGGGCCAGCGGGCAGCCGCACACGCAGCAGCTGAGGCAGTGCTCGTGCCAGGAGAGCTCCCCAACCCGCATCAGGAAGCGGTCTTGAATCTTCTGACCGCATCCCTCGCATATCTCGACTATCTTCTCGCGCTTGATGCTCGTCCCCAATTCTGGTGATAAGGTTTCTATGATTAGTAGCATGTGGAAAATTAGTTGTGGAGTCGTTCGCAATGCATATTCTTAAGGGTAAAGATCGTTCAAATGTCTCAACGAACTAACGATGAAAGTCGATAGTTGAGGAACATGGAAATAAACATACTTGAACACACGCTTAGAAACGAACCCAAATTTGTATTAAAATTTTGACATGTTAACAATAGTTATTACACTATTATATAAATGTAGTTTATTTTATAATAAATAGGTGTAAATAAATCGCAAAAGCAAAATTTTACACTTGAATAATTACCAAATAGAGCGTCATTGAAAGTAAATAAATTAAACGAGTTGAAGTGAATATTGTATATAGACGGGAATTGCAAACAGTCCAATTTAAAACAATGTGCGTGTAAACGATTTCATATGATAAATTCATGTTCATGTTATAAATATATTACCTTCATTTATGAAAATTTTAGATTATGACTACGGATTTTGATATCTTATTCGATAATAAGTCGTTTGGCTTTTGACTTGAACTTTTAAAATGAAACTTAAGTTGTAAAATTGACAAATATATGGTAAAGAAACACACTAAATATTAAAAAAAAACCAATGCTAGTGTAAACAAGATTGTAAAATTGTTGTGGCATAATCTTTTAGGATAACAGAGATTATAAAGACCTAGATTTGTGAATCGTTCGGTTTTTGACGTTTATATGTACCACCATGTAGTGAAAGCTTAAGTTCAATGAAAATATATTGACTTTCACCTTGAGTGTAAAACAAATGATGTCCATCATAATGAAGAAAGTCTGGAATGTCCGAACACAATAATAACTTAGCTATAATTTAGCTGTACCATATAATCATTTGGGGCAGACAGTAGCTAGATAACGGCTAGAAAGGTCGTCGCGGACTCAGTCGGGCAATGTTTAAATATAATTAATAATTATTTCGCACGAACTTGCTGCACCACTGTCCAGGGAATGCTCTTTAATTTGTCGACAATTTATTTGACTTATGTCATTTATTATGACGCTATAAATGATAAATGAATTAAGTTTTGAAAATCCCTGTGTCACTTTGTACAGTATGCCTAGTGCTAGTTTTGCTATCTTCGTTTACGAACTCGATAGCGTTAGCGTAAACATAATTTCTATGAAATTTTGACCAACTCGTGTTGACTATATGACGCTATTTTTTTATATAGAAATGAGGTTTACGCTAACATTGAGTTGGTAAACGAAGTGAGGAAAAACTTGCACTAAGCACACTGTTCATACAAAGTAAGGTGCCTGGTGCTATTTTATTTTAAATTTCTAATTGTTATATGATTTGATTACAATAAGTTTGCCGTACGCGAGTAGTTGTAAACAGGTCATAAAAACTAAAGGAAAAAGAGCCGTTTAACGTTTCTCCGAGAGACATGTTAGAGAAATGTAGCTTAAGAAATGTGTATACTGATATATGTAAATAGCTAAAGTTAAAATAAATGTCGTTTAAACATGTTATTAAGTAATTTCTAGTTTGTTCTTTGTTACTGTGCGTACATAGAGATGTGTTCACATTGTCGTGCGCCATTTCTGGCATGAAGAATATGTAAAATATGTACATTTTTAAATACAAATTTTGTTTACGGTGAGTCCCGAAATTCTCTCCTGTTGAATATCTTTAGTTTGAATGTGGATTCTTTCATAGTTACTTTTCTATTTTTTTTAATTAAATTTTAGTTCGTTTTCGAAGATTCGATCTCGTGACACTATTTCTTACTCATGTCATAGTTTTTTTTTTTAAATAAAAATAGCCGTATGACACCTTTCGCGCCAAAAACTATATCTAAAATAATACCGATTTGTTATTCCGTCGCCGTGTGAACGATGGATCAAGCAATAAATCTACTTCGCAATTGTAATATGTGGATTCTTCTACATTTCTTTTGCGTGCGGTATCTGTAATTGTTTTCAAGTGAAAAACCTTTGGTCTTATAGCACCTTTTAGACGTTTTTATTAAATTAAAGGAAAAAGGAAGAGAGGTGTCCAAATATCATTTATATTAGATTTTTTAATAAATTAGAACACGTCGTAATTAGACATTTAACTGTGTTATTATTGAATAATGAAATGTACGCATCTTATCTTACACATATAGATTTATATAGGGTATAATGTTTAACATTTTATTAACTCCAAAAGGTTGCGAGCGCATGTTGCCGTCCACGTGTCCTATCCGTTAAATAATTAAAAAGCTAAAGTCGTCGATGTTAATTAAGCGCTAAGTGACACCGGCCGGTGAACGTATGGATGTATGTAAATGTTTTCCGAGTTGTGAACAAATGCGGTGCACCCGAGGGACGCCCGCAGCGTTCCTGTGATTTTTGCCATTCGCATCGCACTGCGCTGTGCAAATTTCGCACCGTCCCACACCGGGCCCAAAGTTTCATTATCAATGGGGGTGTCGTTGCTGACTTTGCGGTGCTTTTCGCCCAGCCCGTTGGTTCGGTCGGATCGTTGTTATTTTTTGTCGATTCGTTTGTTCAGTTTGTCCCCGTCGTATTGTCGTTGTACAAATCGGCGGGGAGGACATGTCGTTTCATGTATGCCTTTTTTCCTGTGTCGATAGGGAGGTTCGTTTCGTTAATTGATTGCCTTAGGCATTTGTTTGATAGATCCGGTTTTGAAATTTTTAAAGCGGTACTTCGAAATTAACACTTGAATCGTAAACGTTAGTCGTTAGTTCACTTTATCATTTTATAAATAAGTTGTTGCTATTGTTATAGTGTGTTTGTACATTACATAATTATTTTCTTGTGTGGTATTAATTTTTGTATTTAACTACAAGACCCTTGCCTATAGTTTCGTTTATATGAATTTGAAGACAAGGATTGGAACAAGACAAAATGAGCATCTCTTCTATTTACGCGAATACATTATGAAATAAAATAATTTACGGATTTTATCGCGTTAATTTCCCGACGTTCCAAACACTTCATTCATGGTCACGGGACGGACTGTAAGTGTTCCACCTTCAGTCCGTCCAGTAAAGTGTAAACTCGATAAAATCCGTAAATAGTTCAATTTTATAAAATGAGCATCATTAAAATATGATAGTAAGTTATTTAAATGCTTTTTCCTCAGATCTTTTAACATCTAATTTTATAATATATAGAGCATTCAACACGAGACTTTTCACATTTTGCTGATATAGTGTTGGTGTCTAAGACGTTCTTATGGTTTCATAAAAAAAATTATTGTCGAAATACTAAAAAGAAGCTTAAAAACCGAGTATCCACGTATATCTTAGATGGTTCCTTCGCTTCTGTTCCGTTTTCTTGGTATCGATCGTGGGTTCGAGAAGAAATAATGAAAGACGTCGAAGCATTAGCAACAGTGAAGGCGGCGGTGGCGAATATAAAGCACCCATGAAATTCAGATGGCCGGTCCCCCAGATGAGCCGGGCCGTATCTAACTATAAGCAGGCGAGAGGGAGTAGCGGCGGGAGTATTGTGAGAAAGTATCGGGTGAGGTTCGAGCTCCTGAGACGTTGGGGGAACACGCCCACGGGGTGGGGTGGGGCGTTCCCGGGTCACGAAGGGATCAGGACGCCAAAACAAAATGTCGGCCCCGAGAATTCGTTCGTTCGGTTTATCGAGCCTCACTGCCGCAGCGGCCCAAATTATTGTGACCTTATATTATTCCGGTCGCAGCACGAAGTTGCCCAAGTGGTAGGACTATTGCAGAGTCCGACGATGGGGCGATACCATTGCATTGCCAGTTATTCCGTCCAGCAGTAGTGTGCATGTACTACCGTGTTCCGGTTTGAAGCGCAATGATGACAACGTAATTACAAGGCAAAAAGATATACCATTTCATATCTTTGGGTGCCCGTCACCAGCAGCACACAGCAAAGCATCTGCTTACTTGGTCATTTGTCTCACGGGAGGACGTTTCGCTTCGAGTCGATATTCGATAAGAAAACCTTTTTTTTTAATTTGTCACAATGTCAGACATAAATTGTGTATAATACGTGTACTAAGTGTACTGTTTCATTGCTTTTAACTTACACATTCGTCGCGTTTATTTTTACTCCGTTTCCTATAATTCTAATTCGAATCCAAATATCGCGGAAATTCAATTTGGAAAAGTTTGTCTCCAAATCCTGTTCCTAGAGAATTTCCGTCCTGTTTAATGTTCATTCGAGTAGGTAATATTATGTATCTATTACAGAAATACCTTAAAATACTACTTATAATATAGATTATTTAAGCTGAAACCATTATTAAATTCTTCACACCAGCGATTGGAGCATTGCCGTTCCGTCGGCACTGCCGTTTCTTTCCACAAAATTCCACCTACGTAATTCCAGTTGGCCACAAATGAATGGCGATTTATTTTACGTTGAATTTTACTTTAATTCAATTTGTTTCACTGAAAAATTTTATTTGCTTTTCTCATTACCTTCATTACAGCTAACGGCGATTGTCAATCTGTTTTCATTATTTCCTTTTAACTTTTTCATTTAAGTTGTAATTATGGTGGTATGGTTTAATAAAATGTCTAAATACTTAATGATTCACTACTACGAGTACAATGCATTAGAAATAAACACCTAAAAGTTATAACCTTTACCTGTGAATAGTTTTTAAGATTTCAATTAATCATTTATTTGGGAACTTCTAAATTGAAATGTTTAAAATTATTTGTCGAGTAAATGAATAATTGTCGTCATAATTTATGGAGATTATAGATTTTTACGGTATCAAAAGTTGCCGTGTCGTGCGTGTGCTTGGATTGTGAACAATGCGCTCGATTCCTGTGAAGCCAAATTAATTAAGAGCAATACACGGGTTTAGCGTATGCGTACTAGATATGTCGATTAATTAGTGCTCGTCGCCGACACATCTGTTATCCGGTTGGATGAATTGATAAGATAACCCTAACAGAACCACAATCGTTAACGCAACGAGACAGCTTCATTGATTTAAACGATAATGAAATAATAAAAAAGGCAGGCGAATGTGTTAAAAGAAAACAGTTAAAAGCGATCGAAATTGTGTTCGTTCGTTTCGCCTATGTAGCTGAAACAAACGAACAAAGTGCGACGTATGATGTGAATCAACAGTGAAATGCTATCAAGTAGTTGTTGTTGTTGACAATAGGCAGTGGAGCGAGCTGATTCCAATATGTTTAACGAGAGGCTAAGAGACTGAGCCAGCTACTGCACTGATTTGTTATATATCCTTTGTCAGGCGTTTGGAATAACTAAAACTTCAAGATGTTCCTAGTTTAAGCTTAATTGAACATCTTCGTTTGATCGTAGAATTGTCTTCGTTTTCCGTCGGTTCAAACGCCCTTCCGTAAGTATGGAATTTTAATTACCTAGTTAACCAAATTAACTGTCAAACGGAGTATTGTTGTTACATAAGTGTCATTCGTTTCGTGAAACCATTTTGAAATTGTTTTTAATAATAAATCAATAATAATAAATTCATTTATTTCATATAAAGAATCCATATTTTACAAAATTAAAATTAGATTAAAAATGCATTATTAAATATCCTATAAACTACTTTAGTACAGCATTACAACTAACAACTAACATGCGCATCCATTTACACTGAATTGGGCAGTCCGGACGAGAAGCAATCATCTGCAGAATGCTGTTACTGCTGCACCGCAGCCGCTGAAACAAC
>DWGO01001200.1:0-10115 GCA_018247635.1 Eurytides dolicaon deicoon | reverse complement strand
AAGTCGTGCGCTAGATGGTTAGCGTCACGCCTGCCCATTACTACACAGTACCCCAAAGAGGAGGTCACATTCATTTCAATGTTTCCAGTAGCAAACAATGACTTATAGAGCTTTGGACCCCCATCCGTTTTTATAAAAAGACAGTACCCCCTTGTCAACGCCATCTAGCGGTGGCTTTCAATAGTCGGTACCATTAGATTGATTGAGATAAGAAGTTGGTTTTAAACTTGGTCATTACTAACTTAATTTTAATCAGTATTCATCTTTTTCTTAGGTGATAAAATGACGAGACGAGCAAGTCGTGCACCTAATGGTAAGTGTCACGCTTACCTGTTACAATACAGTACCACAATGAACGTGCTTGGCTCTGCGCTGCACTCGTCACCCAGAGATGTAAGATGGTGTATCTCTTTGCCCAGTAATTATGGTGGCGTCATTGCCCTTCAAACCGGAAAGCAGTGTATAAACAATTAAAGCTTGGCGTAAGCATAATAAGCGTGCTTGACTCCGTGCTGCGCTCGTCACCCAGAGGTATTAGATGGTCTCTTTGCGCTGTAATTTCCCTGGCATCATTGTCCTTCAAACCAGAATACTGTAGTGCTTACACACTACTGCTTGGCGGCAGAATATTTGGCAATGCAGTGGTACCGCCTCATCGGACTCTACAAGAGTTCTACAACTATTAAATTTTTAATTAAAGTTATGGTTCTTACTGGTGTCAATTTACTTAATTCCTCCGCCAAGTCCAAAACAATGTTACATAGACATTTTGTTGAGATCAGTTAGGGGTTTAGACTGTTATCTTATATTTTTTACATCTTTTCATATAGATTAAGCTATGAAACTTATGCAGAAACATTTTCAACACTTACATGGCCTCCTTAATCTCTTTTATACCGTGAAGGAACATATTCGCAATTTCTTTCTCGAAAGATCTAACTCTCTTCCACTCCAATGGCAGCTCCCGACCCTCGGAAGTGCTTGCAGTAACCCGAAGAACCCAATAACTCTCTGGTTTGAAGGTTTGAATTTCGTCGTGACGTTGCACGCAGAATCCCAAAGTAGGAGTCTGACATGGACCATACGAGATCAGGGATGCATCTAGATCACCGTACCTACCTGAAATATAATTGAAATATATAAAATAATTGTATTTTACAAAAATAGTGACACACGCCTAAACACATTTCTTTTGTGGTTAAGGACTAATGGACTAACGTAAAAATCTGTAAGAAGACAAACTTATAGGTCATAAAAACTTGTTGAAATTGCTGTTGAAAATAACCTTGAAAATATTTCGTTTGAAAACGTGTGAAAGCGCATCCTATACGCAGATCCAACTCTTGACGGGCATCCACACTCCGTGATTCGTTTTCATTAGGGCGTACTAGATTCAACATAGCTGCTTTGATATCCTTGTCGGTAATCGCTGAAAATCGCGCTCGATATGTAACCAATGGTGAAGATACATCACCCTTCATATATGGTTGTACACAACTCATCACCTGCAAATAAAATTGTAATCTATATGGTTGTATTTGACGAACTTAAAATTTAAAAACAATTGTTGAACAATAATTAATCAAATAGTGCAATTACTTATTCTTGGAATGATGTTTTGGGAAATTTATGATGGTCAGATGTTGCAGTGGCCCAGGGTTTATTTTGATAACAAAACAATTGCATTTACTAAAAATGAATATTTGTGTATATATTAAGTCTTTATCAAGTTCCATTATGTACATAAAAGATTAATATTTTTTTTATTACGATAATCAAAATATCCACAAATACTATCACTTCAAGTCGATTTTAATACCCTTCTTGAAGAATTCAGGTATTTTTATTAACACATTACCAACCACACAAATAGCACCTGAATATAAGCTATCCTGTGTATTTCTATGTGATAACTAGTGCAATTTTCAAATATGGATAACAATTTTGCATTTATCAAAATTTAAATAAATAATTACTTATTTATAATTATAATTAATTAATATATATAATATGGCATATTTTTTTGCAAAATCTCATGAACTGTTTTATTAACAATTTTTATAATAATAACTTTCTTTTATATGACGGATAATAAAAGCTCTTTAATTAAAAATATAGTGACAATATACATTGATCAATGAAAAATAAAATATATAACTGGTATAGATACCAGTATTATAAAGAGGTAGCTTGCAAGTTTTTCTAGTTGTTAGTAGGAATATATAAGGTAATGATATCAAACTGTCAGCTTCCTTAGCTTTTTCCATCACAGATCTGTAATGTATATAAAAATTTAAGTTATTGTAAGTCAATCTCACCTCAAAGCAAATATTTTCACCTTCTTTATCACAATCCAACCACAATATTAGATAATCGCATCCTCTAGCTTCTTGAGCCAAAAACGCAGGCATTTTTAGTCGAGGCATTGCTTCTTTTTTTTCGGTAGGGCATGAAAATAACTCTACGGGATCAACTTTGTCCCAATTATTATATTTTCCGGTGAAATCTAAACTCATCACATGCCCACATACGGACGTCATTTTAAAACGAACCGGTTCATTTTTAAAGGTTCCGTTCCATTCATGAACTGAACAAGCTGCATTTGAACCTACAAGAAACAAAATTTACATTATCTACACCATATTTATGGCTTAATTAATGAATAATTAAAAATCGAAATAATGATAGGACTAACCCTTGTTGGTACTACATTTTCCGTTACTGAGAATATTAGCCAGATTTTGGGCTAGTGACGGTTTTTCAGCCACCATTAAAGCAGTCTTCATTTTGCTAGGTGTCTACGATACTTTCATTAAAACAATTACAATTATCATGAACAATTATTGCTTAACAGGATGAGAAAAATTAAAAACATTTGTGTATTGACGTTTCGTCTTTGACGTTTGACGTTTTCTTAATAAGATTGCCCTTTAAATTAACGAATTGGTATTTTAAATTTCCTATCAGCAATAAAGATATAGTTAAATAATTCCTTATATTATAATATAATATTAGTTTTTGTTTAATCCCGTATCGCTGAAAAACCTATGGTAATATTATTTTTTTTCATTTTAACAACTTTTTATGTAGCTAAGGTTAGTTCGTTTTTCTAAGTGATTAGGGCCGTAAAATTGCATTGCTAGAAGATTTTCTGCCGCCAAGCAGTAGTGTGTAAGTATTACTCTGTTCCGGTTTGAAGGGCAATGATGCCAGCGTAATTATAAGGCTAAGAGGATACCCCTTCCATCTTATTCCTCTGGGTGACAAGTGCAACACACATCCAAGTTTCGTCAATACTACCCATAAGACTACGCGAGGCACACTATCGAAAGCTTTCTCTAGGTGAACAAAGCATAGATGCAGAGGTTGACTATGTTCTCTGAAATGAAAAACTGGTGCCTCACATGAGATATTGCTTTTATATAAAATATCTTTGCTCATAACAACGCGGTATCGTTTAGAGTTTTGAGTTATCTAAAAAAAAATCCACACTCTGATGGAGTATTTTTATGCTCGGTAATTTCTTTGTATAAAACTGTGTCAATATAAAAGCTAATCCGCCACGGAACGGTTGTCTCTAAAAATTGAAAAATGTTATCACCATATTATTGCATTTTCGTCGTCACTACTGCCAAATGTTTTTAATAACAATTTAAATTAAAGTAGATTTAGGCGGCGCGGGTTTAATATAACAATTGCTCGGATGGCGTAGTAATTTACTTGTCAGCTTACCTACTGCTATTAAGCTTTTGTCTCCACTGGATATGAAATTATAAGATCCACCAATAGCTGTCCCGATTCTTGGTGTGCCTTGTTGTATTCTTGATTTCATATTCAAAGATAACCTTGCTACTCAGTGGTATTACTTGGTAATACAGGAGGCCATTTTTTTGCTAAACAAGATTTCTAAAATATATGCTGTTAAACCGGCAACTTTTACAACTTCATCAAAGGAGTCAGCGAATTCAGAAAAAATAAAGTAACTAGTGCACAATGACTGCGAGATCACGCCGTTCTCTCCGCTCTTGCTCTGTGACCCCTGTTAACGCAGAATGCGTAACAGGGATCATAATTTAACAATGGAGAGCACGCTGTGATATAAGAGCGCTTCTTTTATGATAACTAACTTCAGGTTGCATTGCAATCAATGTGCCGAATTAGAATCATTCGTCTTCGAAATTAAAATTTCAATAGGTACTTGAACATTATTACATATTATTCTAATCGGGCGGATGCTTCATAATAAATAACTGTAAGGAGACAATGTAAGCAATGAAAATTGTCTTTGATTCGAAAAAATAAATTTTACCTGATTTTGAGAAAATAAATTTAACTTTATGAAAATATGATTATTATATTTGTTACTTCATATTCTTGTAATAATTCTTTAATTATGTTCCACATCCCAATACGATAACAGAGAAATTATGGTTTGAGCGTCTGTGACATTGGGGATCTATACATAAATATAGGGAGATAAAATACAATTTTATTGATATTTTAGTTCATCATAATATGTCTATGAATCTGTACATTTTATCCGTCTGTGGTATATTTTAATACTTTGATTGTCCTTGGGTGGTATTGATATTAAAAGGAAAATTTAGCTTGAAAATTTTAAAAAAATATATCACCAAGAGATGTGGAGACGTTAGACGTCTTTCGATTGTATTGCAATAATATTGATTATTTTATCATTTTAAGATTCATTGCTACTATATATGACTAGAAACATGGTAAGTGATCGGTGCCAACGTTCTAATTGTTTATTTATATAACTTGTTTGCGTGTATCGCGGTATAAAGAAGTTTTTAGTAAATATATGCATTTAACTGTTACAGAGCCACTCTCGAGTCGAAGCTATTTGTCCTCCGGGCCATCTGAGGGTGATTTTACCGTCGTCCATAGAGCCAAACTTGCCCCCACAGTTTATTGACATAATAAGTGAGACATTCTTATCTTATTTTCCCACATCCCAATTTTATTATTACTACAAGCATAGATAACACTGATTAACAGTACAAGTTACCTCTATATTTAGAAAAATATCGACAATTTTTCCTTACATCAATGATAATGATAGTATATCAGGAAGTACTTATGTTAACATTATCATGACCATATGTCAATTCAGGAAAAAGATTCCAAGTTCGTAATGGATTGTAATTCTATGTATTTGCTTAATATAATGCTGTGTTGATAAGGGCTTGACAATTATAATAATTTGTGTTCAAACAATTGAGTTGACTAATAAGATGAGTAATGAAACTACAAAACTTAATGGTTTTTCATAAGTAAAACATATACACAATAAATTCTTTCCAATAAGAAATCAAAAGTATCCATCTGTATATTAAACAGCTTTATTATGATAAAATTAAATTAACTTTTATACTTGTATAATATAAACATTGCATATTTTGAGATATTCCATAAATTTTTTGTTATATAATGTTTAAAAAATATATGTTTTCGGGGACAAGATGACTTAATTATTGCAATGTATATTTAGTATTTGTTTTGAGTGTTTTTTAAGTTTTAATTACAATTCATTCAAAGAATGAAATTATTTCAGACACTTCTGACATACCGCCACCGCAAGCAGATTTTTCTGCTCCTCCTCCGTATGATGTGGCTGCAAACTCAAAGCTACCAACTTATGAGGAGGTACAGCGTGAGAAACAGATGGAAGGAGATGGACAGCCACAGGTCAATCATACATGAAATTTTACCACATTTTATATATTGATATTAACACTCAATTGAAGGGCAAGCATATTTAGTGAGCATAGTGCTAGTTCTATGTGGCATTGTATTGTTATGAGAAGATGTTGCTCACTGACTATCAGACATCTAAAACAAACATGTATGTCTCTATATATGTTTCATGGAAAGTTTATATTTAAACATAATCATAAATGGACATAGGCTAGCATTTCTCATTCCTTAATTCTCACATTAACAAACCATTTTTATAAATGATTTTTTTCTAAAAGCAAATGTTTTTAATAATAATAGTATTGCTTAAATTCTCCTACTCTATGATTAATTAGAAAAAAAATACTAACTTAATAGTTATTAATAGCATAAACATAGAAAACAATAAAGATTGTTATGTTGTTGGCAATATAAGATAACCATCTTACTTGGTTCACACCATAAATTTGCCCATTGTGGCACTAACAGAACTATATATTTGTATATGAATAAAAATAAGCATGCGGCATACACTCTGAACTATGAGATTTTTATTATGGTTTATATGAAGAAAGATTGTAGGAAATTATAGTTCATATATTGTGTTAATTACAAAAACCTTTTAATTTTAATGTCAAATTCAAAACTTATATCATGATATTGAGTGTAATCATAATTTTTAAGTGGTAGGACTGTTGCCGAGTCCGACTGGCACAATACCACTGCATTGCCAGATATTTTACCACCAAGCAGTAGTGTGTCAGCACTACTGTGTTCCGGTTTGAAGGGCAATAATGTCAGTGAAGCTACAGGGATATTAGATAGTCTATCTCTTTGAGATAGATCATCTAATATCTCTGGGTGACAAGCACAGCACAGAGCCAAGCATGCTTTGTGTGGTAGTGTTGTTAAGTGCATCACCTGTCTCGTCACTTTATCTCGTTAAAAATAATTGTTCAAATGTCAATATTCATTGAATTGATATCAATTTATAAGCTTGGAAAAGAATCATTGGCATAGTTTGAGTTTTTCTGCTAAACTAATCAAACTTCTTATTTTTTTTTATTGGATACAATGTCGAGACTAGCAAGTCATGCACTTGATGGTAAATGGAATGACTGTCCATAACAACACAGTGCCACACAGAACGCGTGTGGTATCGGACTCCTTACCTAGAGATTCAAGATGTTCCATCTCTATTCCCAGTAATTTTGCTGGCATCATTGCCCTTCAAACCGGTACACAGCAGTACTTACGCACCACTATTTGGCGGTTAAATAACTGGCAATGTGGTGTTACCTCCCCGACTCATAGACTATTGACTCTGCAAAAGAGTGCTACCACTTCAAAATCTTTGTAGTAATATAATTTTATGTTCATGTGTTAGTTTTGATTGGACTAGTTAACTAGCATATAATTAGTACAATTAGTTCAATTATTGGTAAGTTTGCACTCGCTTCTGTTTATGTTAATTCATGAATTGACGTGTTATTGTATTATTATTACTGATATTTTGAATTAATGTTATTAAATTTTCAATTTTACAATTACTTAAGTTTTTTATGTAGTTTTCTGATAATTTTTTATAAAGTTATGTCACTATGGGTATTTTTTACCTGCAATAAAGATGTATTATTATTATTATTAGGCGCAAGTACCACCTCCTCGCCATCCGACGTTCACGGCCTTTGTGACTGTTGAGTCAACTGAAGGCACTGTAGAACAGCTTGATCAGGAGAACAGCCTCCTGGGAACCGATGTCATGTTCTTGACTTCTTTCTTCGGTAAGATTTAGTCTAATTAAGGGCAGCCTCTTTAACCCTCCAACCGCCTGTGGCATGGAAATAGCGAAAAACTATTATTTCACCTATCGGGAGGGACGTGTGACATTGGTCCAACATTTTTATAACAGGTCAGCATTCGCGTTTATAGCAAAGGTTTAACGAATAATTCAAACATAATATCATTAATTAACGTCAACTAACTTCGTTCCTGTAACAACGGAATTGCACCTTTACATTTCTAACAACCGATCAAATCAATCGAGATTCCCTTAAGTTCTAATAGACTGTTAAACATATTAACAAATGCAATAAATTTACAACATACAATTTGTCAATACAACATATCAATTGTGTTTATAAAAAAGAGTATGGAATTAAATTAATAATATATTTTTTTCAAACGCAAATGCATATCACTTATTAATATTAATAAAACAGCTTACTATTTTGTACTCTTGTACTTTTATGACAAGCTGAGAATAATATATAAACTCATATTCATAGTTATCTATCAATGCAGTTTACTGCGTTGTTTAAACAAGCAAAACATTATATATAACATACAACCATATGATTAAAAGGGTATTCAAGTTTAAAATATAATGCAATTAAATCTGTGCAAATAATAGAAGTACTATATTATGATTTACTGCATATGTATCTTTGCTATAGTGAAGTTTGGACGTTCTTGTCCTGTTATACCTAAATATATTTTTAATGCGCGCATCTAAGTCTGTATTGCGGAACAAGTCTAATGAAATCTTATTATATCGACAAAAATAATATAGTGTTGCCAGTTGAAATTTTCATATTCAATATGGTGTGACCAGCATTACCAGGAATAACTGACACATTATTCATTAAAATGATAACTGGTGCATCCTATCGTTATCGTTGTAGTCTTTCACTTGCGCAGGCGCAGTATCTTTAGAATTCTAAAAATAATGCTCTAAGTTACATGACTAATTTAATGACTCGAAAAACTCTTTTTATAACAACATTACTTACCTATTTTAATGTCTCTAAATGATGGACAACTGGCAAAATATATTCTTTTTAGTAACAAAAATGGCGTAATATTTTTTAAAATAGTAATAATGCAATGTGATATCAAAACTAGCAACACTATTTACAAATATTTAAGAATATAAATATAAATAGTTTACGGGACATATTGAAAATGTTTTAGTACCTTTTCATAGATATTTAATATAGTTACAAAATTTGAATAGCTTTTTTTGTCTAAAATTTTATTCTATTTAGTCCACATCACCTATTATAAAACATGTCAGTTATTTTATATATTTATACCAATGGGCAATATAATTTTATATATTTATAATTAAGCATTTAATAGCACATAAAACTTGGAATAAAATATCAGTAAACCGTAAATATACATTTAAGTATTATATTAAATTCACAGATAACTTTTGAATTACCTAAAGCTTTGCAATTGTTTTTAAGTGCACATCTTAATATAACTTTAGAATATACAGTTTCCTCTGTAGCTTGTGTATATACAGGTAACGACAAAAAAATTATCTTCAACATTACGACACATTTACTGCATTTTATTCAACTCACAATTTGTCATCTGTACATCACGTATAGAAGAATATTTACATAAAAAATTCAATTCTGATAATTATTTTTTGGTTCGTCCTAATTGACCTGTCCTGTCCTTTGTTAATTAAAAATCTGTTTAACAATGTTAATTGTCTGCTATTATTAAAAATGGTCATATTACTAATTGACTATAGTTACTAAAAAATGGCAGTTCTGTATTAATTTTTTTAAGTATCTAAATAAAAAGATCACATGTACAATCAGCCATCATTGAATTAGTAAATATTTGTACATAATGTAGCATCTACAAATGCAATATATTTCAAAATGGAGTGATTAGCTTGTAATCAACTTTGCTGAAGGTCAACTAAATTAAAGGAGCTATATTCGTTCTTTTTTAATGAAATTTGTGCAAAACTAGTTTGTGATAAGATATGTGTTCCATAACTAAGTATATACGGAATGATTGAAAGGTCCAATACTTGTGATTGGACCCATATTAAAATATACAGCTTGCTAGTAGCTCTGTGGAGTAAAAATAAGAGTACCAATAATCAAATAGAGCTGTACCGGGTCGGTTGGGAGATGGTCTATGACAAAGCAATTAAAATTTATTTCTGCTTTATTATGCTTGTAGGCATTGTCTCCCAGTCAACCGGTGCGGTAAAAAAGTATTTTACTCAATTTAATGGGATTTGGATTGTGTGGTACTGTTGATTGAGTCGTGGTAACACACATAAGTGTAGACTGTTATATATAACTATTATACAAGTGAGAGCTATAACACATCTGTCTAGTACTAGAGTATTGGGTGTCCAAAACAGTTGAGTTGCAAGCTGTAGTTGGTTTTTTTTACTAGATAAAGTGACGAGACGAGAGAGTCGTGCGCCTAATCGTAAGCGTCAAGCCAGCCCATTACAACACAGTACTACACAGGGCGTGCTTGGCTCTGTGCTGCGCTCGTCACCCCGAGATATAAGATGGTCAATCTCTTTGCCCTGTAATTACACTTTACACTAATACAGCAGTGCTTACACACTGCTGCTTGGCGGCAGAATACCTGGC
>DWGO01001199.1:0-10115 GCA_018247635.1 Eurytides dolicaon deicoon | reverse complement strand
GGACAGCAGAGGACCGAGCAACGTGGCACGCTCTAGGGGAGGCCTATGTTCAGCAGTGGACAGCTACAGGCTGATGATGAACTCAAATTATACAATGGCAAAAATACAGCACAAATTAATATGTAAAATTACATTATATGTGATTATGCACACATTATATATTATTTTATAAAAATACTTGCAAATGTAATAAGGTATAGTTATGATTGTAGGTAAACGTTTCTACAATTTAATGCATGATCATAGATCAAATGCATTAAAGATTGTCAACTACACAGTCTATGGTATAAACAAACTACAATACGATAACCCAAAGTTGTTCGCATATTCCTCATTGATAACTTCACCCTAAAGTGGAACAGGAAAACGGTGTTTAGTGTTGCGCGATGGGCATTGAAATAACTCAAGTCGCGTGAAACGGGGCAAACGAGGCGTCCGACTGTGAGGCCGATAAGACGTCGGTGTTGCTAGCTAACGGTAAACTGATGGTCACCATTCGATGGAGTGACCAGGCTCCGACACACGGCGGGACATCCCGTCCAAAATATCCGAGACTAACCGCATATGAGACCATTGGGATAGAGGGGAGGGGATATGAGATCGACTGGAAGTCGGCACGTAGCCAATTTGCAATATTTCGAAATATATTGCTGTCATCAATCATGGAAGTTACCGTACCTATATTCTACAACGTCAACTCGGTCTCGGTAAAATGTGCGCTTTCGATTAAAACATCAATTGTATAAAATTTACTAAAGCGTCGGGTAGCGAAATAAGTAATGTAATACTTAAAGATTTCTTCTACTTACGTGAATAGTTGACATTATTAAATAAAACTATTTACGGATTTTATCACGTTTATTTTGAATGAAAAAGTTAATTGTTGATCATGTAATAAATAATTTGCAAAAAAGAAAAGACTTTTTTTTATTCAGATGACTAAACACTACTCAATAATTAGTTATACACTTAAAAATAATATCTTTCCTTTTTCCAAATTTTCTAATTATATCAAGTTTGGAGTTAGTTTATATCTACCTATGTGATCATTTGTAATAGTGAGAAAATTAAGGTTGCGGATTTAGTGTTTTTCACGTTTGATCTTTATTTATTTAATTAATGTGCTATTCAATTTATATGAACAACAAAGTGGCTACCGTACATCTAAGTTACTAACGCTTTTTAGGAACGAAAATTGCGTTCACGTAGTATTACAGAATGTCAACGATTTGTTGTAGGAGATGAAACTTGACCGAATATTTATTACACCCGCAAAACTGTGTCAACCTGTCTGCCTTTATGTTAACCGACTTCAAAATGGGAGGAAGTCTTCCATTCGTCTGATATTTTTTTACTTGGACAACGAGATATTTCCGGCAATTTTCAATCGACTTTAACGAATATTTTTCTATTACAAAGGGTTTATCGCAAAGTTGATGCCATACAAATTTCGTTTCTTACGATCTTAAAGGATACATTGGGACGCTTAATAATGATATATGAAATGTATATTTAGGATCTATGTAGTCAGTTTTAATTTTCTTTTAAAAAAAAAAAGAACTTATTTCATGTTACTTTCAAGCCCCACAGAAAGGCTCTGAGTGCCGATAGCTGCCGATCTCTCTCCGACGTGATTGAATTCTAACTCTACTAGCAACGCGGATTGCGCTTCATCTTTACGAATTAATTTCATTTGATTTGATTTATTAGCACAGGATATTCGAAATAATTAATTTTCTGATAGTTAGTAGTCAGAACAATAAAATATAGGATAGGACCTATATAAGATAGGACTCCTGCAAAGTCCGCTTGGGGCGGTATAACTGCATTGCCAGATATTCTGCCGCCAAGCAGTAGTGTGTAAGCACTACTGTGTTCCGGTTTGAAGGGCAATGATGCCAGCCTAATTACAGAGCAGAAAGATAGACCACCTTACATCTCTGGGTGATAAGTGCACGACATACTCGTCCCGTCACGTTATCTCGTAAAAAAAGCCTCATAATAGACCAAATACCTAATAGCACAAAAATGACGAAGGACTTCTAAACAAAAGTACAACTATCTGCACGACTAAATGACAGGTTACGGCATACAGACGTAGCATGATGAATGTAAGATAATAAATATGCTATTAGTGTATTATGCACCTTAGTGCTTCGGCGCGGCGGGAGGTGTTGTCATACGTCGGCAGCTTACATAAGTTGTGAGCACAAGCTACCAAACACGTCTAGTTGCAAATCATAGGAACTAATGCAATTGATAGAAAAACGACCGACGCCAGTCGACGCCGCAGGAAGTTGTCCTGTGCGTAGAATACGTTACGACATCACTTACACATAATAAATTTATCGCTATTAAAATACAGCGGAAAATAACAATTGTGATGAAAAACAGTATACCGATTCCATTTTTAATAAGAATCAGAACTGATCAAGAAATTTTATAAAAATTTGAAACACTAAAATCAAAATTTTGTTTAGTCAACTATATGTTTACAAAAGAATAAAAATGAGGAACAGCACATCAATATCATCTTTACTTTTGTACTTCATACATGGCATCGATCACTGGTAAAATTTAGGTAATCTTATTGAAAATTAAAAACATCTTTAATTTATATTTCGAATAACGATGCAAGTTACGACTTATTGCTAAAAAAAGAAAATTAGCTCAATGGTACACAGATCTTCAACAGATAGAATCTCAAATTTATTTCGAATTAATTTACACGCGCAAACGGCACCCGCACAATACAATGTATACGCAAACATCGCGATCATGTTTTATTAAAACGGCGATATGATACGTGGAATGTATCAGTGTAACGTAGATAGATCGACGTATGAACCTACGCAAGCAAACTGTTTAATTTTATGACTTCACATCTCTTACACGCTTTTTTTATTCCTAATTGTAAACACAATTCAAAAGACAACGTGTAAGCTATACACACAACAATTTATAGTATATGTATATAGGTACATATATGTATATACCCAGTAATTACGCTGGCAATATTGCCCTCCGAACCGGAACAGGCCCTGTAGCTAAAGTACAATTCCTTTATCACTACCATCATAATGGTTGTAGAAAAGTCAAAAATTTATGAAACCGACAATAGCGTGTCACGTGACATTTCTAGGGCTAATATCGGTTTCATACATTTTGAACTTTTCTACTAGCGATGTCGCTAATGGAATTGTACTTTGGCTAGGCCCACTGTACTCCTTGCAAATTACTCCAGACAATGCAATGGTACGACTCAGACTCTGCCAAAGATACTGTCTCTATCTTTTACAGATTATAATTATTCATTACTATATTATAGTTTGTAGCAGTAACAACGCTAGGACTAAACAGATAATTAAGCTCAGTATCTAAACATACATGTTAATCTCTAAAAGGATCGGATGGCGGCAGATAGAGCTAAGTGCGATAGAGGGCGCGGCCGCAAAGTTCCTTCGGGGCCTATTTGTTGACCGCACACCGACCGGTAAGAGGATTACAGCTGCGTCCGGTCAATCCCAACCCAGGGAATATTAAAATGTAAACAGTTCAATTAATTTTCCTTTAAATTGTTAATCAAATTATAGATTTGTAATTAATATTGTGAATATTAATAATATTATAGGTAGACAATAATAAAAATAAAACTGAATCAAATCCACAAGGAAATTTTTAATGCTACGTAGTATTTTAAGATATATATAAAATATTTTTTTAACATCTCCCTATTATTTAATCTGCTATCGTAAGCAAGTTTACGTTCGTCGATTTAATCAAACAGTGAAATCCTAATATGATATAAAAATTAACAATAACATAACATGTGTCATTGTCTTAATCAAATAAAACATTTGAGCACTATTATGCAACATTGGCAATGCAAATGATAATAATCCTAGCCAACAACAAAAAAACAATTAAGAGATATTCAAGTGGTTGCATGACACTGTATATAATAAAAACAATGCCAAATTAGGCATATGTATATTTTACAATGGTTTATATTACAGTCTTCATAAAAATAAACGTAATAATATAAAGTTTAGTGCAAAAGAGTGAAAAGGCCTTAGATTTGGCGGACGAAGATTATTAATGAATCGATTAATCACAGGCCTTTGGGGGGCTTAGTTCAACGGAGACACTGACATAATCGGAGCAGACTTTGGGGAGGTGAAAGTTTCTTTACAAATCGACGGCCTTACACATTCCTTTCAAAATGGATATGACATATTGTTATGCTAAATGATTACAGGCTGAATAAGACAGCGGTGATATATTCCATTTATTTTATCGCAGATATTTACTTATTTATCCTATAATGCAAATATCATACTTAAAATAAAGGCATAACATAACCTAGCTTTAAGTAAGTCGTAAGTCTAAACAGGCGGATGGAAAATATATACATAGCTATTAAGATGAGGTGACTAAAGATTTCTTCACTAACCGAGTAAACGGAAACTATAATTTGATAGGTTTCGAAAACGACTACAGTGGTGTGGATTTCAATTTTACCTTTTTCTCTCCTTAATATATTTGATGTAAAAGTAGCGTATGTCAGAAACACTGTCTTTGGTAAAAATCATAGATTTCTATTTTATTGAATCCATGACTAGTAAGAATCCGGAGGTTGAGATAGCAGCAGAAGTTTCTGATTCTACGTCTTATTGTAAAAACGTAAAAAATTTCAAAAGGATGGAGACACATTACCTAACGAATAATCAATCTCTCTCATCTCAGATTATAATAATCGTATTGATTTATTTCGTATTGTTCACGCCGTGTATAAAGTAGCTAAATTCAAGGATGGTTGCCGCTCTACCGCACCACCGCTGTATATTTATCTTGATTCTTTCTCCCGATAAAGGGTCTAATTTAAATGTCGGTTTTAAACATAAATTACCGTACGCGAGCTTTTAGTCCTACACCTATTATTATAATTGATTAATCATTGATGAATAGAAATTGAAACGGGTTTCGCTTATTTGCTGGAATTTTTAGAATAAAAATTGCTCATGTCATGCCATAATACGTGAACTTATATATCGCTCTATCTTAAGCTATACGTATAAACTTTCATGTTTTTTAACCATAATCGGATTTCACGAGTATTTTATATATGATTCATTTTATTTGTCAATTCGAATTGGAATTCAAAGAAGTAATTCGCTCTAAACAATAATATAACTTTATTCTATGCATAGAATGTTTCCATGATACTTTCATACAATTTTTATCCTTAGCACAAAGTTTCTAAAGACTTCTCTCAAGTACTCTGCGACTTATACTTCTTACAATACATTTTAAAATATTCGATATACATATATGTCTACGTACGTTTGCATTATTTCGTCACACTTATTACAAAACGGATTATCATATCATATCGCATTTGATATTTTATAATATTACACATTATTATAAAGCTAATCAAGTGTTCCAGATTTGTCGCGACTTTTATAGTAGTACACCGATAATGACGGTTATCCTAGCTAGCTAAAAAATAGATCTATCAAATTACATACACGAATGTTGGACACTAGTCATAACGCCAGTAGATAGAATAAAAATAAAGTCAATTGTTTTGAAAAAAAAGAAAGTTTTCCTTTCCAATTTTGCAAATTAATATCGAAATTCGTTACATTACACTTAATTCGTGCTCTTTGCAAATACGACTGCGTAGTCCATCCATCGCGCAGAGGTAAGGTATCTATAGGACGGGACGTAACTGCAGGGCTTAAACCGGCTTCAATTAAGCCCCCGCTCGGGCGACCGAATAATCATAAAGAGTCCGCTATAGACTCCTTTAACGCCGTGTCTTACAATTATTTACTCTCACTGTGGATATCATTATTGCCAGTTTTTATGGGGGCATAGAGCTTTTATGGCGGTCCTCATTTCCACCGCCCGACGCTTTGTGATAAATGTCGATGTCTTATTGGACGATGAAATTAAAATTATTATCAGCGTCAGTTTGTGTTATTCGTTAGATAAACAATTTACGATTGTCATGTGCGCATCGGACGGAGATGTTTTGATTATAACATCCGCCATGTAAACACTAGTAGTTAAGTCATCGAGAAATGCTTCTTATAGAAGCGTGCTAACATAATGAATGTAAACTAGAGCTGCATCTATTAATGAAGTACCGACAAACAATATTAGTTTAATTTGAGATTGTCGAATACTTTAATGGTTCTAATACTAATGACTCCGTACCAAATGGTTTACATACATACTTAGTTTAAAATAATTTCCGACATCCTAACAACTAAACAAAGACGAGGAAATTTACGTGTGTATCAAATCTTGCCCAGATAAGGCTAATCTATATTAAATTAATTTCAAAAGTATTTATTTATCTAAGACCCGTATATATCAAAACAATAGTCCCGTCTTAATCAAGGTTCGTTACAAAAGCGATCTAAAAAGCGACCAAACTATTGATTTGTTGAATCCACAGTGCGTCCGTCTCCTGTGAAATCAGTATGCGATACAAGGCTGCAACCTTAATCAATTATTAGCAGGCGCCTCGGGACCGCGCGATGGGCGGATCCGGCCGGGGGAGAATTGGGCAAAAAAAATTCAAAAGCGCCACGCCGCCCGGTCCCTAAAATCGTATTACCTCGGACTTCTTGTTTGCAGCGTACGCAAGCCCGGCTTTGCGAATAATAATAATGGTATTAACCACTTAACTCTGAAACCCTAATACCACGAAACGTTCTAACTTCGATATGTATATTTACATTAACGCTTTTATCGACATCAAAAGCTCACGTAATAAGTCGTTGTTGTAGTGATACGATTAATATTGAACTAACCTGGATTAGAATTATAAAAATATTTCCATTTACATATTTCCGTTTACGCTAGGGTTAAAGCAAAAATATAATATTCTCTACGCAGTCATAAAATGAACAATGTGATGTCTATCATTTATTTAGGCAAGTCATTTAGTAGTTTACGCTACAAATTAGTACTAGTGAGTGAAGTCACAATCTGTAATGTTAAAGATAAAGCGTGTACTAATAGTCAGCCTCCATATTGCCATTCATTACAAGTGAATAAAACTTAATCGAGCTAATGACTTTTACGCCGAAACTACATCATTATACCGCTTACCCTCTGGCGAGTGTAATCAAGCATTAGAACAGTTTTTAAATTAAGAATAACAGTAGGTCTTTACTTTTTTAAATTTCATAAACAGTAGTTGGGTTAAGTACACGAATGATTGGCGCAATTATGCAAACGCTATTGAAGCGTGGGCCGTAGGAAGTGGGTATCAAGTGTCCTCGCAGACACCTGGAAAAATTGAAGATACGCAACAAGCGAGCCGACGTCGCTCCCCGGTCGCGTATCGAGTAACCCAGTCGCCTTTGTTATGTTAATGCCCCACCGTCGAAATTATCCGTTCCGCGTATAATCTCGGGACTCAGGAATAAAAAGGAAGTTCGCATCGCAACATAAAAGCTCGCTTTATTTTCGGGCCTCACCTGAAATCCACACCCTCTCGCCGCTCCTTTACTTTACTTTACGGGGATAATAAAGTCGGGGAACTTCTGTACAAACAAATTCTATTGGGGGGTGGAGATTGAATTCGACGATGTTTTGCGCGAAACGTTCATCGGGCGAATAATTTATTATGATCAATGAGTTAATAGTATGCGTGTGATGACAGATCATCTATTGGTGTTCAGAAGGCGGGAAGTTTTATCTAGACAAGTAAAGTTATTATGAAATCCTGTTTGTTCATGCAATTAAAAATACCTTATTAAATTGTTTTTTACCTATTAAAACTGACGACATTTATATCTATTACGTTACTGCATGCAAGTCATCCTATGATCTCATCCGATATCGGGTATTCAATTTATGTGCTCTACGAAAATAAGATCTTAAAACTTGTCACCGGAACCAGGTCACATATTCGACTGAAAGTAGTCCGAGCATTGCATATTCCGCTCGTTTCGCGTATTTATAACGTGGAGCTCTAATCTCCGAGGACTAACTGAGGATGTGACGTCGGGTCTAACTCATCCCCCCCCTTA
This sequence comes from Eurytides dolicaon deicoon, assembly GCA_018247635.1. NCBI lineage: Eukaryota > Metazoa > Arthropoda > Insecta > Lepidoptera > Papilionidae > Eurytides > Eurytides dolicaon. The sequence goes on along the minus strand of DWGO01001199.1, from coordinate 2,061 downwards.
CCCCCACCTCCTTTGCGTCACCGCAACACCCCACCTCCGTAGCGCGTACAGGCGAATCCGAACAAAATTAAATCGAATTTCCACTCCAACGAGTTGGAGAATCTTCGGGGCCCTTTGAGGGCGGTATGTCCGTTATTCGGAAGACGATCAAACGGATAGCTCGTCCGCGCCGTGTCGCCCGCAGCCGACACGCATTAAAGATACACGCACGCCCTCCCTTGACAAGTGAATACGTAACGTAAGCATTTAGTTTTCTTTGTTCGACATGTTTATATTTAAAAAAAAAAACAAGAAGATAATGAAAGAGCAGGTTATCGTGTGCGAACATATCAGATCATCTATGTTACAACATCACTCTGCAATTAAAAAAAACGACTAATAGGTATAAAGGACTGCCGTTTGTTATAATGTTTAAATACACAATACTACATCGTCGCGTGTTAAAAAACAGATAAACGTATAATCGCAAGCGTATATTTAACAATAAACTTCCACACCTGCCCCGTTAATAAGGTCAAAATTCCTTCGATACGTTTATATCAATAGCATTATCAATTTGCAAACAGCCGAGGTATCAACGAGGCGAGTGAGATGCTTGAATCGATTTATCTTATGATAGGCAACCCATCTGGATTACTTATCATAAGATAAATTGACGGACGGGGCTAACCGTGAACGCTTTATTGCGTTACAGACCGTTTCCTTTACAAGGGATAATTTATTGGGGTTGTAGCCCACACTTTCAAGAAGTCACCCGCGCTGTGTACGGATGAATGTTGAAAAAATTTAATCATTATAATATATGGGGTTATTTCAAGGGAAAAAATAAGTATACTTCGCTTTGCGATTAATCGAACCGTATTTAAAATAGAACACAAATCTAAATTTCATCAAGGTAAAACTACTACACTTCCATCTTGTAATGTAAACTTTTGATTTTTTTTCATTCAAATAAGGTAAATTTAGTAAGGAAAATAATAGCGAATTATCTTTACTTTTCATAAGAGTAACAGTGATCCGGCGAATTATTTGGTTAACTTGATTATCATAATTCAAGTGATCGGCTTTTTTATTTTTTGTCAAAATTACACTGTACTGTTAGTAAGTTCGGTTAAAAAACTCAAATTTATTCATTCATTCATCAAATTTAATAAATTAAAATTTACGAACGAAATACCGCTTTAAGGAAAATGAAATAGCCAAATTTTTATAATAATAAATATGTATATGTGTGTACTATCGACTTGACGTCTCATTAGGACGTATATATTGACGTTCCCGTCGAATAAAGTGGTAATCGCAAATTCTAAATTTTTCAGGATAAAAAGCAAAACAAGCCTTGATATTGCATTTCCAAAGGACAAAGCTGTTAGCTGTTGTTTATCTGAAATTTACGTTAGAAGACGATACAACTCAGAAAAATGAAATGTAACTTGAAAAAAATTGATAACAGCATATTTCCACTTTATTCGCTGGGGACGTCGATATATAATGAAAAATAGTTACTACTAATAAGTACTTACATGGCGCTGGACTCGGCGGCTCCGCACATATCCCTATTGACTTGCTCGGATCGTCGAGCAGTGTTTGCGCCAGGTGGTAGTCGCCGAGCTTGATCTGTATCTGCTGGCTCACGCGATCCCTGTTTCCGGTTACCTGGAACAAACAAAATATGTATTAGACGACTGGTATAATGGCATGAACATAGACAATATAGACAAACTGTATTGGTTACACAACCGTTGTAGAGGCGTAAATAAATAAATAAGGAAATTTATGTAAAATATATTACTAAACAAAAAATGTTACAAATTTTATCACTCTGAAATTTTGTAAGTAAATCTAAAAGTATGTTTGACGGATGGAACAACGAAGATACGTTTCGGTAGCTTGTGAGACGAAGACTTACGGCCATTTTCAATAACCTATCAATCGGTAGATTTGGCTACTAGCAATAGAATTTTGACATTAGATCCATACGAAATGTATCAAAATTCAATCTTTAGTAGCCAAATCTACAGACAGGTAGCTTATTGAAAATGGCCGTTAGTATACTTTTAT
>DWGO01001198.1:0-10121 GCA_018247635.1 Eurytides dolicaon deicoon | reverse complement strand
GGACTTCTACTGTTAACATCACAAGTGCGGCCCCGCTTTATTTTGCCACCTTTTGCCCCTTGCCTGCTAAAAAGGTTGCCGACCGCTGCACTAGGCTACAGAGGCGTTTTTTATGTTAAATCTATTTAAACTTTTGAAAAGGACGCCTTGCGTTTTATTATTAATAATATATTATAAATAAAAATAATGCTATATTTTATTTTTATACACATGTTTATTAATTATTATTTTATTATCTACATTCTGTATAATATGCACTTACTAATATAAAATAAAAATATAATATAATAATGCATGTCATCATTATAATAATTTTACTTTATTACTCGCAAACATTTAATTAAAACTCGACGATGAACAGTTTTCGCGCGCGTTTCGAGGTCATTTCCAAAACAATTTTGTGAATACATTAAAGCGTATTATTTATATTTTTTTATATAGTGTCATATAAATAGAACATACAAGAATATCTTTACCTGTGCACGAAAAATTTCTATAAAAAAGAGAAGGTACATTATTCCATATAAAACTATAAAGTTTAGTTTCGATTAACACACGCGCACACATGGTATTTTAGTGGGTATATTATTTATTATTTTTATACATATAATTATTATAAAAGTAAAAAAGGTTTGTTTATTGGGGTAATGGAAGTACTAGATTCTAAAAATTTTATTACTAATAGCAAATAAAAAATGAAGTATAAGAAGATATATAAACATTACAATGAGTGAGCCGAGAAAAATTATACAATGCAATATGAATTAATTTGATCATCACGTCATCACACCACGGATTTTTCTATGGCTAAATTTTAATAATCATTGTCATTATATTTCTGTACACATTTTATTGTAAAAATTAATACAGTTTACCACAGATGACTTATTAAATTTACCTAATCGGTGCTTTGGAAAAGCTAATCTGTTTTTATGTCTAGTGTTAATATTATAAATGTCACTGACTTTTTGAAGCATTGAAATGTGCACGCTTACATAATATTCGCATATTATGTAAGCGTATTAACAAGTAAATATATTTTATAGACTTGTTAATAGTCTTAAAAACTTCTCTCATTAGTTACATTACTCACAATACAAACCACAACATTTTATTTGCACACAGAAATGAAAGCACAGAAGAAACTGATTATTAACCTGGACCAGGACAATTTCCCTTCATTCACTCGTTCTCATTCTCTGCGTTCATACTGCATTCCACCGTTTTTAAATATTAACAATGACTCTATGTAGGTAATTATTAAATACATTACCAATTAAGCATAAAATTACAAAATGATTTAAACACCATAATTGAACAAAACAATAAACATCAACTGACTTAACTAAAAGTAGCTGATAATATTTAACTTAGTTATGTAAAATCATCAGACTTCAAATGAACAATATAAAGTAGATATTGTTCATTCGAAGTTCAGTAAGTACTCAGTCTACACACTAATGCCATATATTGAATTAATATCTGCGTACTAAGTAATTTAAAAGAAAAAAATGTTGGTGTTAGGATTATTTTAAAACTAGATTAAGCGATCAAAACTAAAAACTGCGAAGTTATTTAAAAAAAAACTGTAGACCAGGCAACACTTCTTTCCATTTTTACATGGAGTCAACGCACAGCACATCTGGGAGACCCCATCCACACGGTAATAGTATATTGGCTATGATTTTACGTCCGACCGCCTGCCCGAGGTCAACCCATCATCAGCAGGAGTGCAACGACCACTGACTGAATCTATCTTATAAAATAAAACTATTTACGGATTTTATTGCGTTTATTTTAAATTTTAAATTTCCCGACGTTTCAACACTTTACAGCGTTCATGGTCACGGGCCAGACCATGGTCGGACTGAAGATGTTAGATGTCCAACTGTCAATGTCAATCACGGTTACCTACTTCTCAAATTATTAATTTTTGGTCCGATCTACGAAGAAAGAACTAACTGTATCTTTATAAGTTGCAGTAGTGGTATGTTTATGTTTTATTTTAATTTTGATAATTATAGGATCCCAAGCTGGTGATAGATATCTTACTGATAATCTCTCTTCCTGATAATCAGGTGATTCAGCCTGAATTGTCCTAATCAAACACACAAAGTGATTTTCACCATGTGCGGGATTGAACAATTCAGCTTACAAAATTTTCATAGAATGCATTTTCTGGCATTCTCTTCATTCACACAGCTCTCGCACACACCCGTGTGTATGATCATACCTACAAACAATTCGTTTCTCTATTACAATTTTGCCACGGTGTGGTAGTGCTCCCAACATTTCCCTATACACAACGGGACCCTGCACAAACTGCACATCGTGGTGACAGCGACCCGTTTTGTTAGAGCAGTGCAGCGAACACAACGCAATTGCTTGTGCTTCGCCTTTCCACTCGTCGCAGCTTCTGTATGGATCGGGAAGTGCTTCCCTGGTTGAAGACGAAGAGCAAGAATTTGCGATGTGTCCGGTACTCTGGTTGGGGCCGAGGCAACACACGGGCATCAGCTCAATAGTGTGTTAACAATACGATAAACTAACTCTTTCGGCTGTTCTTTCTTCATGATAATAGGCGGAGGCGGGGTTTCGTTCTCGAATAAGAGGGTGGTCGTTTCGGGTTTATATTTCGTGTTGTACATGCATTTTCTCCATTCATTACTATTACCTAGAAAGTCAAAATAGTGAAACTTGATGGGAAAATAACTAACTACTTCTATTACACGCAAAGCGATGTTAAAGGCTTTAAAAGGCTAATGACATTATAATCAATTTAAATATCTTTCAATAATTCTACTGTTATTGATTCATATTTATATTACCTGTGCATTTATAGTTAAAGGTGTCAAGCACCAATTGTCCATTTTTACATTCCGGTCAAGGTTGGGGTACGCCGAACGCCATACAATCGGCTAAATGTTTAAAACTCTGAAAACATGCAAGTGCCATTGGCACCGTCTGTAGAGAGATCTTTATACCCTGCAGAGAGGACAAATAAATACTGTTACTTAACGACTTTTTAATAGGCCATGAGATTGGTTACGTGATGGTATACAAAATACGCATTTGCAAGTCCTTTGATATTACTAGTGTCCATGAGCAGCGCTGATCGTTCACCATCAGGTTAGCCTGCTCCATAAAAAATTATAAGTTATATTTGCCTAATTTTCATTTTTTAATACCCTTATACAATGGCTTACCTCGTCGCGCGCAGAGAGCACATCCTGTTTATTTGCTTCTAGCAGTGCCTGTAGTTCATTTTCAGTTAGCTCGCTCAAAGCATCTCTACATTTATCGTACAGCTTGCTTTGCTCACCCAGCTTCTTCTTTAGTTCTTTCTCTTCTTTCAGTTCGTCGTCCTTTGGTTCGTCTTTAGATTTTTTTATGGGCACTTCGTCGCCCTCGGACTTTCTAAAAGAGTCATTGTAATAAAATTAAAGAAAATAAATTATGACAGAAAATATTTTATTTAGATAGCCAAGCATATCTGTTTATACAACCATTGCATTTCCTTTAAATTTTAAAGTTTAAAAGAATGGGTATAACTAAAGTATACTTTTAACCACTGTCGTAGGTAGGTTTAGCCACTGTCGTAGAGCAACGTAGCAACATGTGTCCTTGGAAGTGTGATAAATTCACAGAGGAGTAAAACCATTTATAAATATGTATTTGTAAACGAACGTCCCAAATAATGGGAGTCAATTTAAACACCAGAAGTGTTTGAACGTAAACGGTTAGGATTACTTTGATGGGAAAACAGAAAAACCGCCTGGAGAATCACTACACCATTGCCAGCTAATTCATCGCGAATGAGTTTTTTTATGGAGATAAAGTGTCGAGACGAGCGAGTCGTGATCCTGATAGAAAGCGTCACGCCTGCTCATAACAACACAGTACCACACAGAGCGTGCTTGGTTCTGTGCTGCGCTCATCATCCAGAGAAATGAGATGGTCTATTTCTTTGGCTTGTAATTTCACTTGCATCATTGCCCTTCAAACCGGAACACAGTAGTGTGTAAGCACTGTTTGGCGGCAGAATATCTCGCAATGCAGTGGTACCGCCCCAGTCGAACTCTGCAAGAGTCCTACCACTTAAAGTCTCAACCGCCGTCCCATTGTCAAGTTTTTTGTACCTTCCCAGTTACTGTATTTCTACACAACCACTATAAGCACGCGAGAATTTTAAGTGGCAGGAATCTTGGCATCCGCATGGGGCAAAACTTGGCGGCGGTTATTATATCGCAACGCTTACTGCGTATATAAACATTACTGTGGTCTGGATTGAAGGGCAATGATGTCAGCATAATAACTGTGAATAGAAATAGATTACCTCATATCTTAAACGACGAGCACAGTGCAGTGCTATGCAGGTGTAAGGTGGTGAGGTTTAATACTGTATAATATTTGGGTAAATTTAATTTATGTTATCGGCAAACGTGTCGATTACTATCAGGCACATAATTTTCTCGTCGCGTCACTTAAATTCCTAAAAAAAATCTAATATACATAGTGGATGCCTGATATAGTTTAGCAACTTAAAAAATTGGCAATGGTTTTGATTAAGTTTTTTATCTTTTTTTATTTATTCTTTTTACACCCAAAACGAAAAGACAATAAACAGTTATAAATAAATGTACAATGGCGAGCTTAACCAGCACAAGAATTCTCTACCAGCAAACCCATTTGATTTAGATAAAGATAATTTCAATAGGTAAACAGGTAGGTGTGTACAATCAATATTAACAAACAAAATTTAAAAGCGACCATAATCGTTAAATGATTATAAGTACACCTATTCAATACATACAATATATATGTATAATACATTTAATATACATTATACAAATAGAAATTTAATGTGTGTGTGTCTTTATAAGGTAGTTATAAGATTTAGAGATATGTAGGAGCAAAGGGATTAAAGAGTAAGAGGTAAATAAACAATAAAAACATGTAAATCGCAATTTGCATATCTATTTAAGTTAACTCTTCCGTAGCATCAAGAAAACATAATATCACACATAGTATACGCTAAAGTGATTTTAGTTTTGACACGCAAAAAGTGGAGACGTTTGAGGGATTAAAAAGAGCAGTTTACCTTTCTGCTAATATTATTTACGTGAGCCATCCACGATAAGTAAGTTTCTAGTATAAAATCTTATAATTTTCATAAATCCCCCAAGCAAGCTTAGAAGAATCTAAAAGTTTGAGCAAAGCTAAATTTTCTTTAATTGAAATTTAGCGGGATTAATAAGGAGTTCGAAAGACTGCCCAGTTACTGATACTATTTCGGCATCCATTAATTTAATGGCCTCTGCATCGTTAGGTTTGAAATGTCAATACAACTGCAAGTCGAGAGTGGAAACGAAAACTAAAGCGTTAATGAAAATAGAGAAGAGGAGTGGAGAAAGAACACTTCCCTCAGGAACGCCTAAAGCAAGATCTCAGAAACCACTACTCAGAAAAACCATCCTCATGGCGGACACACCGCGAACGCCACACAAGATAAGACCCAAGAAATAACAGAGTCCGAGAGATTTAAAGATGAAAGAATACCAAAGAGTCATACTTAACGGAGTTAACAGCGCTGCTGAAGTCGAATAGAGTTAAAAATGTAGGAGATCTATGTATTTTCCATAGCCCAGCGTATATCGTCAGATACTCTAATCAAAGCGCTGACTATGCTATTACCAATAAATTATGGGAGTCCACTCAACATTCCAAACGTCATTCCTAAAAAGAGTCAATGGATTTAAAGCTTCTCAAAAATAAAAATTTAGATTTTCGTTTAGACCTATAAATTCTAAACGAAAAGAAAAGAAGGTATGAATGAAGCAGATAACTGACCCTGACCATGAGATGAGAAGCGATTAGTACCGGAGACAATTATAAGCTCGAAAAGTGAAATAATTGTTTATTTTAGTAAAATATGTCATACCTTATTTCTTTCTTCACATTGGCGTGATCGTCTTTTTTCAGGGATTTAAAACCGGGTAGTTCTTCACCACCAAGGAAATTCGGATCGACTTTTTTCTCGGCAAAACACTTCAAATGATGCCACTGAGGATGATCCCCATATTTTGGATCGTACTCTATCTTATCAACTTTGATCTCATCCTACAATATATATCATTTAAATTATAGATTAAGTTTTACTAGTATTATTTTATTATTAAACATAGTTTTGATAAACCATAGCCGAGAAACAAAGAAATATAAGTTTAAGACTATTCAATGTCAGTGCTCTCCGGCCGGTTGCCCTCCCCCCCTTTTTTGCTTACCCTATAAATTTTGCACGTTTGAATGAGGAACAAAAAGCAAAGTCTATTATTTAAGGACTAACTATTCAGTCCCTAAGAAGTCGTAAAAACTAATTAATCAGACCGTAATTAGCAATAAAGCAACTGGCACAATAATACCAATCCTGGCATCAAAGTTGCCGGTACGAGCGAAATTGTCCGTGTACAAGATGTACATTTAAAAGAAAGTTGTTTTCTATCTAGGGATCCATAATATAAAAAACTAATATGTAATAGGAGAAAAGGTTTTGACCTTACGTTCGCATGGAATGGTTTAGCCGAATAGTTTTACCTTCGATCAAATATATACTAGATTCAGTGTTGTATACAAACACAGTTCAAAAAAGTGGCACGAGTTTGCTATATTACAATATCTATAACGACACATACAGAAATGCAAAAGTATTTTAATAAAGACGACCTTATTCCCTATACATATAGATTAGTTTCGACTGGATGCGCGTAATGGACATACGACATTTTGCCCCGCGATACTAACGAGAGTTTATAAAATTTTGTGACCATACGCAGAGAGCACTGGATATTCAACTGTATTAATATGACTTTAACGCTCAAAATGTCACGTCAGTTATGACTAAAGGTCTGCGTTCGACGAAATTGTTGGTTTATTGACGATGACGCAATGGCTAAACGATGAAATTTTATAATTTCGAATATTTAAAACAATGACAAATTTTAAGTACCGTAAAACGTAAAGTGATATTTACTTACCGAAATAAAGACACTCCTTCTAAAACCTTACTGTTACTGTGGTTATTTTCGCAATTCTTTAAAGCATACTGGGGCATGTTAGCGCGTCCATACGTTGGCTATGGTTGAAAGATACTAAAATCAAACAAGACCACACGCTTGTGCTCTTATTTCTCTTTAAATAATTTAATTTTTAAAGCATATTTCTATACGACTAGGTAACTGAGCTCATTATAAAATAAATCTGTTTACGGGTTTTATCGTGTTTATTTTAAATTTAACTTCCCAACGTTTCAAACACTTTACAGCGTTCAGAGCTAACTATATCTTTAATAGTTACAGTGGTGTTATGCTTAGGTCTTGATTTAATTTTGTTAATTACATATAGGATCCCAAGCCGGTGGTAGAACCCAACCATCTTCTCTACTGAAATTTGAATGTTTTTAAATTTCAATAGCTTCATGAATCGTCCTGGGAAGGAATCGGTGTTGTTTTGCTAGGATTTGTGTAATATTTATGTAATAAGGACCTTAAAGGCGCAAACACGAGTACATTATAATATATTTCTGACTGTTGGTTGGTCTCTTGTAACTTAGTTGCAATAAATTAAATCGGTAGAAATTTCATAATTGTAATTACTTTCAATAGAAGTAATAGCAGAAATATGGTATTTTTCCTTGTAGAGACTTTCTTTATGAGATAAAGTGAAAAGACAAGCAAGTCGTGCATTTGCTACACAACTTTGTACTGAACCTGTGTGGACCTGCGCTGTACTCGTCGCTCAGAGATTTAATTACGCTGGCAACATTGTCTTAAGCCGTGGCCGTTACCATGGCAGTGCTTCCCAGAGGTGCAATTAACGTAATTAGCGTACCCGTATGTATTCGTTACTATAACAATTAGTACTCGGTACTATTGTATCGTAATGTTACTCGTTATTTTTATACCTCTTATCATAGCATAGCTCAAAAAATCGAGTCGTATTGCTTAAGACGTCACGGCGTTATAACAATCAAATATAAACAAAATCATACCTATCTCTATTTTGTAAATAATACTTTTTTTTTTTCTGTTTCAATTCTTAAACTTTGTGTTGTAAACAGTAATAAACTTGGATTAAGATTTCCAAATTAAACATCGTTCTTGTAACGTATGTTTTATAAAATTTGTTTGATATCGATTGTACGTGACGTGATATTGATATATCGATATTTTATCAACAGTTCTAAATAATCTATAAAAATTCTAATTCAAATGTCCAATTATATGTACAAAAAGTTTTGTATATTATGGAGAACCTACAACTTAATTACTCTTTTCGAGCACTGCAAATTGACGTATATGGGTATAGCCTCCTATCTTATGGATTGCTAATTTGCTGCAAAAATTAAACCATTTTTTATTCAAAACAGAGCGGTACGGGCTATTTATGATTTAAGAGCTAGAGATTCTCTGCGTGATGTCTTAAGAAAAGCAGGTTATCTTACAGTTGCATCTCAATACATTTGTGTAATATATTGTATTTACCATAGATGATACATTGCTATATATAGTAGTGCTTTATATAGTACATACGTCAAAATTAAAATAATTATTTGAAAATTAGTGATAGGCACGCGATAAATATCATAAATAGCAAAAGACTAGTAACGCTCAGGTTTCGTCTACAAAAAGTAAATAAATCCTTTGTGGGACTGGGTATAAGCTTAAATAATACAATTTCACAAACTATCCTAGAATTACCTTGTCAAAAATTTAAAGCTAAGATTAAAAACATATAAAGTAACAGATCATATTATTCTGTCCATGAGTTTTTAGTTGATAAAGATGTGTGTAATTAGAATATATTGACCCTTATGCGGGCATACTTTAGATTTGTAACTATATAAAAAATTGTAATTTAGTTTTTAACAGAGCAACTGTTGAGTTTGTTGCGCTTCGAGTTGCGCTCTTCTCAGTAGAACTGCTTTCCGAGCCCGTGGTAGCCGCCTCACGATCTGACTTCACTGCCGATCCAAAAGTGCTAGTAAAGTCTAATTGAATAAAGCTCAATTTCATTTCATTACATTGCCTATGACATAGTCCTGGGGGTCGATCTCCTTGCCAGAGTAGATGTCGTCTGCTATGTTTCGAAAGAACTAAGGAGCTCGCTGAAATTGGAATGCAAATCGCCGTTGCCAAGATTCACGAGTTGGTATTACAAGTAGCGCAGCATAAGACCGAATCGCTATGGTTTTATAAAATGCGGCCAGTACTAACAATAACTATTGCTTAGTAAATAGTAGGTATTGTACCAAAACTTCTACCAGAAATTTCATTGGCATTGAACATCTTTTTCAAGGGCATATCTTCATGTTTATCCTGTACTGATGAAGTTATATCTTTTTGTTTGCGTGTAGAAGCACCTACTGTGGGTGAAAGATTTCCTTTTTTTGTGTTCTGCAATTATTTCTTTCGATAGATCTGATATTGCATTAGAAACAGCCAATGTTGATATAGCATCACGAACAAAAGACGATGTGATTGCATCAAGCTCGGAAGCATTTCTTATTTCAAATTTATGTCAATTTTCTTAATAAGCTTTTGTTTTCTGAATTTTGGTATATATGTATACTAGCAATGTTTTGTATGCAATTATTATAATATATTTCACCACAACCTTCTGATCTGAATTCTTATTTCTTCTACCTCGAAAAAGTGAAGGTTAAGTAATTTTTTTATACTACAGTGGTATATCAATACAAAATTAAAATTATGTACATTTCTTTTTAAGGAAATGAGTAAATAAATAAACTAGGAAAAGGGGAAACATAATACAGTGTAAATGAGGTATAGTGGCTTAAATTTACGATTATTTTGTAGATTAAATAATTGATGAGTTAAATTAAAAATAGAGATTTATTAAAAAAACATCGATATCTACATTTTAATATCAATAATACGGTGGTGTGTATTAGGGCTGGCTCAAACCGGGTTAGTACCACGACCTCACAAAAAATCGTCGTGAAGTGGAAGTATTTATACTTCCGCGTTTCGTCTGGTGTGTGAGATGGCCGGTTGCCCATCCCCTCCCCCTTCCTCCCCATCAAACAATTCCCACCTTAAAGG
>DWGO01001197.1:0-10123 GCA_018247635.1 Eurytides dolicaon deicoon | reverse complement strand
ATGTTATGGTTAGTGGCACGCCTGCCCATAACAAACACTGCGTCCTGCGCTGCGTTCGTCAACCCAGAAATCCAAGAGCAACTGCTCGGGCCGTGCTGTGAACGAATCGTGCTACATCCGGAGAGATAATTTTTACATATATTTTGTCTAGTACTTGAGGTAATCAGGGCAAAGTAATAAAAACGCATTGGTAACTTCATTTGTGTTACGGATAGTCCTCTTTAGATTAAACAAATTTAGTGGTATGGTCATTTTATGTGACAATGCACATAAAATGACCATACCACTCGAATGTGTTTGCATTAAAATTGTGATCCTATTTAATTTTCGATTCGAGATTAAAATATTATACGTAAAAATCTATCTTAGAGTAGCCGGACAGTCATTTATCGAAATAAATACATTTTAGGAGAATTAGAAGTAAATGAGATCATTCTTCTTATACATACTTACTTATATAGTCAATTTATATAATCTGATTTTCTTATTTCCAAAGACCTGTCATGACCAAAGAAGATAATCTTAGCAAAAAATTTTTAATTATTTTCAAGTCAGACATTAATCGTCTTTTAGGCTTTAGGAATTGTAATGAAAATTTGTGGAATAAGTACAATATCATTTGTAAAAAATACTAATCAAAAGTCTTTTGCTTCAATAAATACAAAGCATTCACTTCTTAGAAAACAACTTGAATTCCTTTTGAAGGTTTAATAAATACTTTATGGTTTGAATTAGTAACTAAGTTTACGAATAATATAATTTTATTTTAATGCTAACCTAAATGATTTAATCCTTTTACATGATGAAAGCGAAAGGTTATATCTTTTAATATTTCGGCTTTTACAATTATTATTAATGCCTTTTGAAATACTAAGTGAAAAATAATATTTTGGTTATTTAATATCATATCGTTACTGATTTTACTTAGAGAAAGGTACTTACGTCATATTTTAGATTTAAATAGAAACAATTGAAACGGTTTTATTGGTTGTATTTCACTCATCGTATTCATAAGGTATGTCGTATACAAACCTTCATATAAACGTAATAAATATTATATTTTTATATCACTATTAAGCATCCAAATAAGTATACTTCTGTGCAACTATGGTTAGTTATCATATCATATTAAAAGATTTTCCAGAGTCCATCTGGGATGGTACCATTGCATTGCCAGTTTTTCGACCGCCAAGCAGTAGTTATGGGTAGGCGTGTCGCTTACCATTAGGTGCACGGCTTGCTCCTCTCGTCACTGTAGCAAATTAAAAAAGAAATGTACATTTAAATTCATTGATATTTGACACGCACCCTGGCTAATATTCTATATAGATATTGTCATGTTTATGTTTTCTGTTCGATGGTAACGATTGAGTTAAAAAAAAAACATTTTTCTGATAGAATAGTGTCGTTTTTATATACAATTCTTGTTTGTCGCCTTCGCAAAATTTTCTATAACACTGTAAATACCTATTCCATTAGGAGGAAAACAATTGGAATGCATATAAGCTAATTCTTTCCAGTGTGATATATTTAACAATTATTAATTAAGGAAAACCTGTGAATAAATTAAATAAAAAGAAAATTAATTTGGGGCTTGTATAAACGAAAAAAAAAATTCAGTGTTCTCCGCTGTCGCTTGTAAATTGTGTCTATGATATATAGAGTTGGTAATTTAGAAGTTACTCCACAAATACACCAGGGCTTTGCGTAACAGATGGGTTTAGCAAATGGTAGAATTAATAAATGGTAGAATTAATTCCCCATTTAGCTGCTACACGGTAACCAATCGACAAAAAGAAGAGTCACGTTGTATGAAATTCTTACTGCGGTATTATGATTTAATCCTCTACTGGATATTCTGAAATAATTTCTGCACACAAAGATTACCTAGAACATCATAACGTTGAATAATGTCTTGCCTTTTTACACATCTGCGATGCTTTGAAACTTATTTAATATAAACACGCTTAAGTTCTCATAAGGTAGACAGAGATGGTTAGTTATATTATTTTTTTGTCTGAATTAGTAAACTTACCATATTCAAACTTTACATAATTTACTTTTAAAGTTGTTTACTATCGAGTATCGCACAGATATGTAACATAGAGGCAAAAATTTTATTTGGTGACGATTTGAAAATTGAATCTGTTTTTCTTTATGTAAGCAGTAAAGCAAAGTATAAAATTCACCTTCTTACTAACAAAATGTATATTCTGAGAACGAATCCATTAACTAATCCATAGCGCACATTTACAAGTTGTGACTGTTAATATTGGTTTGTCCTTCGTATACGCCGAAACTAATATGGCTGTTATGATTATAAGCCTAGGCCTAGTATTTAGAACGGAGAGGTATTTATTACTTTTGTTTATTTTCTTTTGTATTTCCTACTTTTGTTCGTGAATATTTCTCAAACAAGAATCGGGAAACACTGCCTTAAACAGTAATCTACCGGAGCGAAGCAGCGGGCAACACAGATAGTACCTTGCAAATCCTATATTAAACGAAATTAAAGTCTGAATATAAAAGTGAACATAATTATATGCTAATAAAAGTAAGATAAACTTAGAGAAGACCTAAAAAGTTTGCATTGACGTCTAGTGAACGTTTTCATACCTTATATAGCGGCCACGCTTCGTCGCTAACTGGCTTTAATTACTTGACTATTAGCCACGATAATTGATAGATGCCCTACCTGCCTCGCCACTTGGCGTTCAAATTATTCTCGAAAGTTTTGCGGCCGCACTTTCTGATTATCGACAACGAATTGCTAATGTCTAGTCTTGCTCCTTTCATCTGTTCGCTAAAAGCAGCTCCAATTATAATGGAATCTTCGTCTTTATCTAAATGTTGTTTCGCCTTTTAGTTAATATTAGAAACTATTCAGACATAGAAGTTATACAAAATTCAATGTAAATTTAATGAAGCTATAGAAAATAGTTCAAGATTTAGACGATCTTTGGTATTTATTTCGTAGCATTATAGATATCTTTATCACACCTTGTTTCCCTCGTTTGCATTTAATTTTTGTAGATATATTTCGTTTATTTTGTCATTTTTACGATTTGAAGTCGACTGTACCTCTCTTCATAAATAGGACATTCATACGAAAACGAAAGCGTTTCGTCGCAGCATATTTGTAAAAGAGAAGAAAATAGCAAGCTTATAGCAGTTGGTACAGCCCATTGTAACACTGTATTGCCATATATTCTACCACCAAGCAATAATTTGTGAATACTACTGTATTCCAGGGCAGTATTACTCGGCATGGAGATATATCATCCGACATAACAATTATTAAGTTTTCTCCCCAATTAATTGGAATGGAACTGCTGCATCTCTGACATTTGTGCTAACCGCTGACGACCTGTAAGAAGCTTTTCTATAACGCCTCCTGCATTATTTCTATATCAGAAGGGTTTATACAAAAGGCACACATACCTTGCAAATCTAAAATTGAAAGATCTTAAAAAAATGTTGGCACTACGACGGGATCGAACCAACAATAGTCGCGCAATGACGGCTTGCGAGGAAACTCCAGAAACCACTACACCATTTGTGCATTCAATGATATTTTAGACTGACGCTAATATGCTAGCAAACATGACATTCATTCCTATTGTTATCATTTTCTCCGACAACGTTATTGTCATATACGATACAACTTCAAATAAGGATTTTAAAAACGATCCAGATATACATAGCTACAAACAAAAACAAGGAAACCAAACCGCTTATCTGAAGCAATCCGGCTCGATCCCTCAAACGTATTAACTGTGCATAAATCTTCATAAAAAACTCCGGTTACTTCCACCATGCATCTTTACTAAATCGACAATTTTTACGTAGTATACACGTTGCATGAGTTATTTTTTTCTAAGAAGAGAAAGAGATGAGACGATCCAATCGTGTGCCTCTAATAACTAGCAACATGCTTTCCCCAAACACAATGCCACAAAACCTCCTTGGACTTGCACTGCTGTTACCCAGATATTAAAGATGTTATATCTTATATCTCTATGCCTAGTTCACGCTGGCAACATTTCCCTTTAAACCGGAACACAGTAATGCTTACACATTACTGCTTGACGGTATAACAACTGGCAATGCTCTGCTACCACTCCAGACGAACTCTACAAGAGTTCTACCACTTAGCTAAGCCACTTAGCTAGCTATTAATAGCAACCTCGGTGCAAACGTATTTAGCAGGGTTCAAAGTTCAATTTTACTAATCTGGTGGTTTTTACTGTGATGTCAAAGTGACGAGACTAATATGTCATATGCTTAATGGTAAACCACGCGCTTGCCTATAATAACACAGTGCCACATACAACTTGACTGCACTGCGCTCGTCACCTAGAGATCTAAGATATTATGTCTCTATGCCCAAAATTGTAATTGTTTTTTTTTTATTTTTACTTGCCCTTCTAACCGAAACGCAGCAGTGCTTACACATTTCTGATTGGCAGTAGGAATAATTGACGACGCGGTGGTAGCACCCCTGCTAAGACTCTGTAAGAACCCTAACGCTTAGAATAAAACGTTCTCAAAAAGTTAACGCTACCATGCCAGATGCGACCGCCAAGTTATTTAATAAGGACATATTCCGCGGAATCCCCCAGCCACGGGGATCGGGGATCAGTTAATACGAGTTTAAACCGTGCACCAATTTCACAGTTTTCCAATTCGATCTCTCCCGCTCGAACGTCGGTCGTCTTGTACCTAGTTTAATTATGACGAATATCAGCTGTGAATTCCTTTTAGTTTTTTCTGAAACAATTTTTTATGGTTTAAAACTTTCCTTAACACCGTATGTAATAACTAAAGGAAATTAAAAAAAAATTACGAATAGACTAAATCGACAAAATCGTGTTTTCGTTTAATTATAAGAATATATTTTCTAGTTATATTAATATACGTTAAATTTCAAAATTCAAATTCAAAAATTTCCATATTTAAGTAGGCTATGACTAGCACTTTTGACTCGTCACATTTTTAAATGTCAGTGTAATAAGTCAATGTCAGTCCGCATAGAATCTACCACCGGCAAGAAACTCAACAGTTGCTTTTTGTTTTAATAATGATGTTACAATATTTTATATGACATTATATTAGATAATGATTTCTTCTATTTACGCGAATACTTGACATTATAAAATAAAACGGGCCGGCCCGTCACCATGATCGCTATAAAGTGTTTAAAACGTCGGGAAATTAAAAACTAAAATAAAGGCGATAAAATCCGTAAATAGTTTTATTTTATAATTATAATAGATATCCCGCATACGACTCAATCAACTTCATTCCACACATTTTGGTCTGACATAAACTCTGTGTGACTCGCATTATGTTATATAATTATATAACGATAATTACATTACGTCTTAATTCGCAATTGCAATTATTACGAGCACCGATTTCCCCGTACTGTGTGTTAGTAATGTTCACGGGTGACCATAATATTATATTTTATTTAACGTCGTCCATCAAAGCGGCTCATAATGGACCATGTAACGACAATAGCGCCAAAGCTATCAGCCTTATATTACCTCACCGGGCACTCGATCAACTTTTTTAATACCTGTTGCTCCACCAATTTAAAGTTAAAATCCTTTTTTCGTTGCAACTGGTAGAGATTTGGAATTTACGACCGTCCTAACAAATGATTCAGTGTTCCAGTGGGGATCCTGTAGTTTAGCCTGAGGTTTGCGAACGGGTCGCAGATTCAAATAGTTTGATTGCCCTTTGACCATGGTATTAGCACGTTCTTGTCGTAGGTGATCCATTTCTTGAAAAATTGTCGAAATAGTAGGACTCTTTTGCAGAATTAATCTGGAGAGGTACCACTGCATTGCTAGTCATTCAATCGCTAAACAATAATGCGTGAGCATCGCTGTATTCCGGTTTGAAGGGCAATGATGCCAGCAAAGTTACTGGGCACAAAGACAGAACGTCTATTATATTTTATGACATTAAAACCAGAAAGCGATTTTACCACAACTTCATACGTACAATATATGAGAATACTTATTATTATATTTTACAGTCAGCATTGCATTTAGGTATATACTGATACAATTTCCACCGGAGAGTTCTTCCCCAAAATACATCGAGCATCGGCTGTGATTATTAAAAAAAATGGAACATTGCTTACGTCAATCTCGACTAAGCCGATTGGTCGGCGCTCTGTCCGAAAATCGGTTCTGTGTTTACGAGCAAGGAACGATCCGTTTTACCTAAGGTACCCATTCAAATTTAGTTCTCGCTCACCGTAATAGACTTACATGTAGACAGTAATGTTTATGTTAATTTAGACAATTAAACTAAAAATGTTTCCAACATTAGGTGTTATCGTATGTATTAACTAGTAAGTTATATTTAAATACAGTTCATTCATAGTGTCTCTATTATATTAAGAGTTATATTAATTTTACGGGCTGACCAATATACATATGTATATTTTATTTTTTACGAGATAAAGTGACGAGACGAGCAAGCGTCACGCCTGCCCATAACAGCACAGTACCTAACACAGAGTTAGCTCTATGCTGCGCTCGTCACCCAGAGATATTAGATGGTTAACTCTTTGGCCAGTAATTTCACTAGCATTATTGTCCTTAAAACCGGAACACTGTAGTGCTTAAACACTACTGCTAGGCGGCAGAATATCTGGCAATGCAGTGGTACCGACCCAGTCGGACTCTGCAAGAGTCCTACCACTTACAGATTTGTATATAAGGTCTCAGATCAAGTTTTCAGGTAAGAAACATAAAGTCACCAATTCGACTTTCACAATTTTATTATATACACTACGTTCAAAGATTGCATTTAAACTGAGAGAAGGAAATTCGCAAACCCCTAACAAACTGTCACAAACGCTCGAACGGCGAACTTTATTCACGACTTTCTGTATCGCAGAAATAAAATTTCGTTACGGCTACAAGTTTTAATGGCGCACCCTAATAAAATGTTAAATAATTGATGCTAATTATTCAACGTTTTATCAAATTAAGTGCTTCCTTATTACGAGAGCGACAAAGGCCATTTCCGTGGCGCAATTCGCCACCGACCCTTAATATAGACCGCTAAGTAAAAATGTGCATGTTTTGTGATCCTGTACGTTTGAATATGCATCTTATTGCATATACGAAAGTGTCAAATTGCTCGATGTCTATTTTGATGTTAATTAATGATAGTATTTAACCGTTGCTCATTGTGAATAACTGTCCAATTGCGATGGGAACGAGGCATATTTCACCATTATTACCTCATTAGCAAGTGGAAGATAATAAAACGAGATAAGGTATTAAACATACGCGCCGTTCACGCGAGGGCGTTTACAACCCACGATGTTTACACTAATTAAGCTCGGAAAAATTATAATGTCGTTGAAAGGAATATTATTGTTAATACATTATCACGTCAGCCATGACACTTAATTGCAAATAGAATTGCATTGACAATATTAACTTTCAATTTATTTAATCTTTAATAGCTTGACGAGTTATTTTTTATGTTGTGTTGTGTTTATGTTTTTTTTACGTGATAAATTGATGAGACGAGCAAGTCGTGCGCCTGATGGTAAGCGTCACGCTTGCCCATAACAACACAGTACCACACAGAGCTTGTTCGGCCCTGTGCTGCGCTCGTCACTCAGAGATATTTGATGGTCTCTCTCTTTGCCCTGTAATTGCACTGGCACCATTGCCTTTCAAACCAGAACGCAGTAGTGTGTAAGTACATTACTGCTTGGCGGCAGAATATCTGGCAATGCTTTGGCACTTCCCCAGTCGGACTCTGCAAGAGTCTTACTACTTGTAATTGGTAGGACTACAGAGTCCACCTGGGGTGTAGCACTGTATTTCCAGTTCTTGCACCGTCAAGCATCTTCATCATAGGGTCAGTTTAATGTTACGATATTGTTACGATATTCTAAGTAACCGTGAAGACTTAAAAGTCTTCGAGCTGACCATAAAACAAAATATTTTTTTAAAGCCACATTACTAAAAAAATCCATTTACATTACGTGTCATTATGCCATGTAGAAATTTAAAACTCCAATAGCGTGTTTGAATATGTGATAAACTTAAAAGCAAATATTTAATTTTATATAAAATTTAATAAAGAAATCAACATACATTTAGCGATTACTGTGGTTTTATAACTGTTTGGTTGACTTAATTAGTTTTAACGATTTCAGTTTTTATGACTAATAAAAAATGTGAATCTTAAAAAATGTATATAAACTTAGGTAATACTGTTTCGTAAGTTCTACGACAAGTTTTACTTTTAGTGGTGAAGTCTCTTGCAATGTCCTCCTGGGTGTAGTATCAGTGCATTTCCAGTTACTACTGATACGCAGTGTAAGCAGTGTGTCTTATTTGATCCAGTGTGAAGGGCAATGTTGCCAGCGAAATCACTGGGCGTATAGATAGATCATATCTAGATGACAAGCCCGATTTTGAGCTAGTGCAGTAAAACTAAGGTATAGCACTGTTGTATAAGCAAGTGTGTGACTTATATCAGACTCTCGGTTCGGGTGCTCAAGCATTTTATTCTCTAAAAAATACTTTTGAGATATAGTAGAAATTGAGCAATGCCATTTCGCAAGCGAACTCAAACTTGCATTGATAGTTGTATGGTTTCTGGTATGATACATTTCATGATCCCATTCTATATGTCGGATATAGTAAGGTCACAGTTACAATAGTATGGTCTTTTACTCAATTACCAATCAAGTCATCTAAAGAAGGAAGGTAAGAGTCTATATATTCTCAAGATGTTTTGCTTTACCGTTAAGCACCTGGCAAATCAGTACTTAAATTTGTAAATTACAAATTAACAAATTCATTGGTGCCAGCTCCTAGATTTGAACACAGATTGCTGGAGTATATTAAATTAAGAGCGAGCGTCCAGATACTAAGATACCACGGATTCTATCAAATCATTAAGGTTAAATAGTATTGTGACATCATTTAGAGAAATTATAGACTTCTTTTCCCTATATCACTAGCCTTATGACCATTTACTACGTAATCATATTGATGGTAAGTCATCGATGTATACGATGTCAGCATCGGCAGTATACCCGAACATAAAACGCCGATCGCCGTAAAACGTTAATTAAAAAAAATCTTCAACGACCGAAATCGGCAAACGTTCGTCCGTCCGTCCGTTCGTTAGTGTATCCATAAAGCCGTGAATTATAAAGTATCCAAGTCGTTGGGTTGATTTATTTTACGCCCTAACCAATATCGCTTGCCGGCGTAGAGGGGCAGCGGTGTTTACGTTTTTAAAATTCGAATGCTCATCATAACGTTTCCACAAAATGGCTGCTGTCACAAAATGGCTGCGATACGACATGCTGTAGAAGCTAATTGCCGCCTTAAGTATACATATTAATGCATGTCCTTCCTTCATAGCAGCGGTAATCACCTTCAAAAGGGCCGTTCTATCACGCCTCAACCATTAGAGGCGCCGTTGACAATAATACTAAATTACGCGCACAAATTTATTGTTAGCGCCATCTAAATACGACTTTGCGTGCCTCCATTGTTTATTTTTGACGCTCCGGCGTTTTGTTTGTTGTTTTTTTTCTCCCATTCAAAAAGTTCGCTCGGGCGTCGAAAAGTAATTTAAGATTCCATTTCGACTAATGAACGCAATACATTTATTATCTACACCTATAGTAATGTTCCTTGGCGTTGATTTTTCACTTTTAATATTTAACGGGGCTTTTATATCATGCCTTTAGTGCTTCTTTTTTTAATCTACTGTATCTGGTAGGTCTCTTTTAAAGAGTCCATTTGATTTGTTATTTACATTGCCAGTTATTGTACCGCTAAAGATTAACGTTTAAGCATTAATGCATTACTGGGCCTATTAGATGTAAAATTATAAACCTTTGGGTGACGAAGAGGTAAAGTGGGTATGATGGTAAACGAAATGGTTTTAATTTTATATTAATTAAAAATAAAGCACTGCCAGCTGCACTTAGGGAATGATATCTTCCTATGGTTAGTTACCGACAAACACAAAGTTCACCAAGACTCGGGGCAAATATTTGTGGTCCCCACAAAATTTTCGTCCCGCGCAAAAGCAGTTGGCGAAGTGACCACTACAC
>DWGO01001196.1:0-10125 GCA_018247635.1 Eurytides dolicaon deicoon | reverse complement strand
TCGCCTGTTCTTCTCAGGACTGAGGCATTTTTTTCCGAACAGGTGGTAAAGGTTATTTCTGTTGACGTTAAAAAGAGATTGTAAACCAATCCAATTTTGAATAAAAAAATTTTGACTTTGACTTCTTTTGTTTGTTCTTTCAAAGTCAATTGACTTTGAAAGAACAAACAAAAAGATAATCGTGATTGGAGACTTTAATGCCAAGATAGGCAGAAAATCAAATTAAGATGAATTTGTCATGGGAGATTATAGTAGTGGAGAAAAAAATGGGAATGGTAAAACTAATGAATAGCTTCTTTAAAAAAAGAAAGACAAGAAAGTGGAGATGGATATCTGCAAACGGCAGAGATAGAAACGAAATCGATTTCATTCTAATAAGAGAAAATTGGATATTTAGAACATCAATATAGTGAATAAGCTAAATTTTAATATAACTAACTTAGAATTTTAGGGGGAGTTATAGGATTTGTAAATAAAAAAATATATTAATTACCTAGTCAACTAAAAATATGATGTTGACATCGAAGAGCTATTTAAACTCAAAAAAGCAGCAAAGCACCTGGAGTCGACCTAATTTCGAACGAGCTACTAAAATACACTCTAACAGCCATATAAAAACCTGTGTCCAAGTTATTTAACGAAATATTAGCTACTGAAAAATATCTAACTCAATGTCTAATTTATATAAAGTATTTTCTAAAATAATACTATGCCGAATAACTAAGAACCTAGAAGAAAACCAATCAAGACAACAAGCGAGGTTTGGCACCGATTATTCTACCATCGACCATATTTACGTGGTAAAACTGATCATCGAAAAACTAAATGAATATGGCCGGCACCACTACATAGCATTTGCCGATTACAATAAAGATTTCGATTCTCTCAGTCATAAATATATATGGACTGAGGATGAGAAATGGGTCACATATGACAATATTGTGCGAAAACGATGGTGGTCACGCTGAAGCAGCTGATGTTGTGGCCAAACGAGGACTAACGGCCAGGAAGGTTCTAATGTGTAGTTGGTGAGACAGAAAAGGAATCATTTATTATAAGTTGCGTTGCGTCCGTATAGCAAATACTAAATTCAGATCTCTACTGTCAACAACTGGACCGTTTGAAGCTAGCGATTGACCAGAATTAGCCAGAAAATGTATTGTGTTCCAACAGGACAACGCCAGGCCACACACGTCTGTAGTGACTTGCCAGAAACTCTTGGAGCATGGTTGGGGAATTTTAATGCATCCACCATATAGTCTGGACCTGGCATAAAGCGATTACTACCTTTTTCTCACATTCCAAAACTTCCTATGTCGAAGGAATCGGAACTTTTTGAACAAGAGAAGATTGTGAAAATCGATTATAGGGTTTTTCGCCAATAACTTCTAGGATGTCTTTTTATACGTCATGTCACGTACTCGATGTGTCGTGTCATCATCCGGTTAAGGACCAAAACTTCTATGAGAGTGGCATTATGACCTTTAAAATGGCAACAAACTATCCAACAAAACGGTGCATATTTGACCTAAATGGGACAATCCAAAGCACGTTAAATAAAGTCTTATATTTCGCACAAAAGTAATGGATTTTTTCCCCAACCTAATATATTCCTGTTATTAAACCATTTGAATATGAAACGATGTAACAACATTATCTTACCCACGATAATATTAAAACATTTAAAAGGAAAGCTTTTTTATTGTTTAAACAATTTAACATTTATTTAAAATATGGATTACCAATAAACCATGATTTTAATTTGGTTTACCGACATAACCATTTGACAATTGTACAGGTAATACGAAATAAAAATACACAATCTGTGTTTGTCACTGTCAATTATTCTACATGCGTCTTTTCAGTGCAATTAAATAATATAACATTACATTATATATTCGTCTATTTATTATTTTACTTATTTAAGCAATAGCAAGTTAAAGTTCTATTTTGTAGTTGTAACAAAGTTAAAAATGGTTTCAAAGAAAAAAAAGAAGGTATGTATACATAACCAAATAACACGTGTATTTTTATTTTTAAGTGCTTATTCAACCAAAGATTAAATTTTAATATGCAGCAATGATAATTTTTTTATAATAAATAATTAAGTTACAACGGCACTATAAATATTGTAAAACCAACCACGCTTGTTACAGTACTCAACCGGAGAAGGTGCGCAGTTTATGACAAGAAAAGCTGCATTAAAGAAATTACAACTCTCACTTAAAGATTTTAGACGAATTTGTATACTAAAGGGTATATATCCTAGAGAACCACGGAATCGTAAGAGAGCTCAAAAAGGTGCTGGAGGTATCAAAACTTTATATCACACAAAAGATATTAAATTCTTGCTACATGAGCCTATAATATGGAAATTACGTGACTTAAAGGTATGCTTTACGATCAAAATTACATTTGATTTTCTTTATTAGGTAATTTGTGATGTTTATCATATTTATTTTATAATAATTTCATTTTACTTCAAAAAATTTTACTTGTAATAAATAATACACATGTGATTCCTCATATGAGTATTATTTGATTCATTTTTAATAACAGAGAATTATCCAGTTTTATCAGTGATTTCTATTAAAAAGAACATAATTTTTGTCCATAGGTTTATCAACAAAAAATTAGGAAAGCTAGAGCTACAAGGGAGTATGGACGGATGAGAAAATATTTACGAGACTATCCATCTATCAACATTGATCACATTGTAAAGGAAAGATATCCAACATTTGTTGATGCCTTAAGAGACCTTGATGATTGTCTTACCTTATGCTTTCTCTTTAGTACCTTCCCCTCTCTTAAAAAGGTTCCTAGGAATCAATCTTTACTCTGTAGAAGACTCACGGTGGAATTTATGCATGCAGTAATTGCTGCTAAAGCTTTACGCAAAGTGTTTGTTTCAATAAAAGGATACTACTATCAAGCTGAATTTGAAGGACAAACAATTACATGGATTGTCCCACATCACTTCTCCTTCCAGGTTCTTTTTTTTAATGAATGTTTTTTGACAGAATACTATGCAATAATATAATTTCTTGAATCTAATATTTTATTGTTATATGAAGATATTAACCCTAACATCATTAATATTTCAGCCACATAGCAAAGATGAAGTTGATTTTAAGATCATGTCAACATTTGTGGAGTTCTATACAATGATGCTTGGTTTCGTAAACTACAAACTGTTCCATTCTTTAAATTTGGTTTACCCACCACAATTAACGGCAGGATTCTCAGCTGACAATGAAAAAGATCTTATAGATGAACAAGCATATGTCTCAGAAAGAATTGCTGCTTTAAATATTTCCTTAGCAAAAGTTGCTGGGGCAAATGAAGCTGAAGAATTACCTGAAATTGATATATTTGAAACTGAAGATGGTGATCCACAAAAATTAGAAGAGGCAAAGCAAGAAGCAGAACAGGTAAAAAAATTGAAAACTATGTTCAAAGGACTAAAATTCTTTATAAACAGAGAAGTTCCAAGAGAACCATTGGTTTTCATAATAAGATGCTTTGGTGGAGAGGTCTCTTGGGATCGTAATCATTTTGTAGGAGCTACATTTGATGAGAGTGATGAATCAATCGCCTACCAGATTGTGGACAGACCAAGTATGGATAAACAATATCTTTCACGATACTATGTACAGCCTCAGTGGGTATTCGACAGTGTGAATACTAGAACATTACAGCCAATTAATAAATATTTAATGGGTGCAGTTTTACCCCCTCATCTGTCACCATTTGTTGACAAAATAAAGGATCAAGTATACATGCCACCTGAAGAAAGGGCCTTAAAGGATCCTGAATTTAAACCACTAGGTAACTCAATTTCTGATTTTGAAATCTTTGTTTTAAATATTTATGCTAGTGAAATTAACAACACCAAAAATAAAATTATAATACTTTTTAAACTCATAAAATCAAATGCAGTGTATAAACAATAATTTATCTCTTTACTATTCAATATCGTCCAGGCTACCAATGATCTATTGCCTAAACACTGACAAAAAATGTTTGCACTCACAGATGTGTAACTTCATACAAAATCCAGTAGTGTACAGTAGACTTCCATATCACGTGAATATGTTCCGTGTTGTATCAATTGTATCACGTTGAGGGAAGAAAAATCCTTTAAACTAAAATTAGGGTAGTGTTAGAATGACTATTTTTAATGTGTTGTATGAATTCGCGTTATAGGGGGTCTACTATATTCAAACTTTAAAAAAATTTAACATCTCATCATTTCAACTTCATAATGCTAATCATACTTAACCAAAATTTTGCATATTATCCTTTAGATGATGACCCATCTGACAGTGATATTGAAGAAGCCAGTGATGAAGATGAAGAGCAAAAGAGTGAGGCTGAATCCGAAGAGGATGGTGAAACAGCCCTAGCTCGGCAATATCAACAAGAGAAAGCAGAAGATTCACTTTCAGGCGAAGATGATGATGATGACGACGAAGACAATATAGATCGCGAAAAGAAGAAATTAGCTAAAGAAAAGGTATGTTTTTACAATATATACCAACTTCATGTTATTTTAAATCATATTGGAGGAGATAGTTGAGGATTACTCATCACATAACCATTCAAATCGGAACATACTAGTGCTTAGACTACTACTCCTGCTTGTCGGCAGAATAACTGACAAGCAGTAGTGTTTGAGAACTTGCTCTATGTTGTATATTCAATTACCCAATGTCAGTTGAAGAACTTGGTTAATGTGAACAAACAAACATGAGATTGTAATTTTTGCACAATTCAAGGAAACTGAAAAACTTTACAACATGCAACAGTATGTAAAATCTTAACAAATCTCAAATTACGCACTTACATTATTGCTTGATCGATTCTTAATTTGATGTCAATAATTAAATTACGACCTATTGAAAAGATAACTAAATTAAGATAAGTAATAACCACTTCAATAAAAAAGATAACTAAAACTTAAAAATATATGTGTATATATATTTTTTTACGAGATAAAGTGACGAGACGGACAAGTCATGTGCCTGATGGTAGGCGTCACACCTGCCCATAACAACACAGTACCACACAGCGTTCTTGGCTCTGTGCAGCGCTCATCAACCAGAGATTTTGATGGTCCGAGACTGGCATCATTGCCCTCCAAACTGGAACACAGTAGTGCTTACATAGTAATTCTTGTCGGCAGAATATCTGGCAATGCAGTAGTACCTGCCCAGTCGGACTCTGTTAGAGTCCTATCACTTAATAATACACATAATAAAATATTAAGAGTGATTGTATATTTTCACAGAAAAAAGCAATGGCAGTTTCAACTGGTGTACCACATAAGGAACATCCATTCCAAAAAGAAATAGAAGACAAGCAAGCATTCAGACTAAGAGAAAAACTTGTACGCAAAAAGCATAGAAACCTTTACAAGAGTATGAAGGAAGGCCAAGAGAAGAGGAAGAAAGAAATATGGCTGTTAAGGAAGAAGCGTCGCCTACATGACGAAAAACTTAATGAAGAAAAGAAATCAGAAAAACGTAAACAGAAACAGCAAGCACTTGAAGCTGCTTTGGCTTAATTTGCTTATTTTACAAAATATACAATTCCTGTAAAATATCTTGTTTTCTTTCTGCATTATGTTAAAATTTCATTCACATTAATAAATAAACCCATAGATATTTCCTCATTGTTTTAGTAAAAATGAATTTTGCTCATTCGTGTGGATTCTAGCGCGTATTTAACAAGCACAGTTAAAACAAATGAATGTTAATTTATAATTAACAATTTTAAGTGCTGATTTGCTACGTTTAACATAGCGAGGAATCCTGCATATTTTAGGTGACATATTTTTTTACGAGATATAGTGACGAGACTAGCAAGTCAGTAAGCGTCACGCCTGCCCATAATAACAGTACCACAAAGCGTGCTCGGCTCTGTGCTGCGGTTGTCACCCAGAGATATAAGATGGTCTATCTCTTTGCCCAGTAACTAGGCTGGCATCATTGCCAATCGGAATACAGAAATGCTTACACACTACCTCGGCGGCAGGACTGGCTGAACCAACTTATAACTCATTAGGTGAACAACTTCCTAAAAATCGAACAAGTAAATATGCCTGTTATCAAATTTTTACATTTCTAGTTTCAATAAACGTACAAAAACGTTGAAATTAAGGATTTTTACGTCGATTTGAAATAAACAGCTCAGAACCACCACATCCACATTCGCGGTAATCAACGAGGAAATTAATGCATAAGAGGCGCAACGAAAGACGTAAGATGAGGGCGTGTATGAGTCCACAGTACGAATTAAAGAAAACAAGATATTTTGAAGATGATGAATACAAGACGTTAATTTCGAGACAAGAAAAATAAAAATGCAACATTCTCCTTTGTGAAGACTAGAAATATGAAAATGTAATAGATTTCACTTACATTATTCAAAATAAATTTTAATAGACACAAACTATGCTCAAAACTCTGTCTTATTTCGCGCAGCTCGCGCATACAATAACAACTATTCCGATTTAGACCTATTTCATCTGTTTAAAAGTGCTTTCAATTTTGAAATTAAAAATTTGCATCATCCTAATACTTCCTAGTAGATATATTCTCAAAATAAGTACAGACTACCAACTTATGCATAGTTAAGTATGTGTTATGTATGCTGCACACACACACTCATAAACATTTTAATGCTGTCCTGGTCTTATTTAAAGTTAATTGTAATAATCTTATGTTTTTTGTATTACCTAAATAAATAAAGTAAAGAAATATCACACAGCTGGGGAAGTAACACACTTTGTCAGTTGAGCAGTAATAAGGTAATCTTATATTCTTCTAATCTTTATTTAATAAGAGGCCTTAAAACTTGTTAAAAGACTGAAATTTTAAAATTATTAGAAAATTTTGTACATAAAATACTTTATTTGGTTAAATGTTTGTTTAAACTTTAACATCAGAATAATATTAATAACAAGTCAAATCTATCCCTTTTTAGATTCATTTAAAATAACAGCACAAAAAAATGTACAAACAGCATGTATGATTATATGGAAATAAGCAATAACAGATACACATTGTTTTTACTTAAATATAAACAATGTAAAATATTATTCTGAATCAGCATCACTGTCATCTTCCGCATCACTCTCTTCAAGCTCAGGCATTGGAAATCTCAAGATAGCTGCTATGCCAGTCAATTGATCCAATTCTGTAGAAGTTTATAAATTTTAGTTTAATTTTTAACACAAAATAATCTTTATCAAATCTATGAAATGGAGCAAAACTAAATTTAGCATTTATATTTAATATTACAAAGATTGGTGGAAATGCAATAGTATCTTGAAGCAAGATATTGATTATATGTTTATTCTCGTTTATGTCTAAACTGTCTGTAAACAATGTTTGTTATACAAACTTTTATAATATAAGCATTCATTTTGTTCAATGAAAAAATAATGATGTTACTTACGTTCGCCAGACACATGCATACTTGAAAATATTCTTACATCACAGCCATTTTCCTTAGCCGAATCCACAAGTGCTACATATTCCTTGCGCTTTGAAATATCTTGACACCTAATTGTAATAAAACAAATTATTTAAAGAATACATAATGTAAAATAAATCATAGTAACATATAAATTTTGAGTTTTAAATTCTTCATCACCTGAATAATTTATCGGAAATCATTAGAGTCTCAATAGCAAGTGCTTCATTTGCTCTTTCAACATGTTTCTTGCCATAAAATGCTTTAGCAGGTTCCAGCTGCAACATAGTGTAAAAACTCTCCAGCAACTTTACCTCACTGGCTGCTTTTGTGTCTGATATCTTTGCCATTACTGATTGTTCTTGAAGAACCTCTATTAAGCAGATATATAACATTTATATCACAGTCAAAATGCCAGTAGTAGTTTTCTAATTAATAAATATAGCAAAATATTAAATCACCTTTTAAAGAATGTTTAAATCCAGATGATGCCTTTACTAGTAAGAACTTTCCTTTATTATCAATAAGAAGTTTATTATCCGTCTTAATTGCTTGTTGCATCATGTAGTCAAAGAATTGATCTTTGACAAAACCAGGGGAAGCAAGGATAACACATTTAACAATGTTAAAATCAATGTGCCTCAATATACCTTGCATTACAGCATCATAAAACTTATTGAGACCCTGAAATCCATAATTTTGGGTTAACTCAAATAGTAGAAGTACAGAAAAAAGTTAATCAACTAAGTGACATTCGAGATGAGGTGTACATAAATTATAATTAAAATAATAAAATTTGTTAACATATATAATAGTTAATTTAGAAAAAGTTATTTCTGAATTTTAATGTTCATGAGACATACAATACAGTACATGTATATTCATTATTATATTTATTGTAAATAATAGTTCTTTCCCTAAAAATAATTATCAAATTGCACACCTTTTCATGTTGTTGAACAAACCCTTTCCGTTTTCTTGGAATAGTTATATCTATTTTTGATCTTACTAACGTCATAGAGGGTGTAATGAGACACACATGAGCAAGACCTTCCTGCATCACCACAGCAGCAACATCAGCAGTAGCAGCCGGATCGCAAGCCATTTCAACTCTATCAAGTGCAACAGAATCCCAAAGGACTTTCTGTAAAATGAACTTCCTGTTTTGTTCTAAGTCTAATGTGTGATATGCACCCATCTGTAAGTTAGTGAAGCAATTGTAAGTTTTCTTATTAAAATATTAAATACAAATTGTCAAACACCTATTAAAAATTTAAATTACCAATACAACTATGAGAGTCTAAAACATAATTTTTAGTATATATAATTGATTTACGATGCTGAATATAAGTGTAATTAACTTTAAAATAAGGAATATGTGTAAAAAGGTAGTAAAAATGGATTCTATATCATAGGCTTTGAAACAAACCTACAAATGATTATGACCTACAAATTTATAATCTGATTTAGCAGTTAATACCATCTTTTTTTTTTGGAAAAAAGCTTTTAGTGTCACTGAAACTGGATAAAAAGTTATAACAGAGTAATAGCTTAAAAGGGAAAGCATAAGAAATAAATGTGGAATTAATCATAATGTGCAATTTTGCTAATACAACAAAACAGTATGTATGATATATAATGTATAAGTGTTATTGTACCTTTACATATTGGTTTTCAACAATATTGCGCCCCTTCAATCGCAATACACATGCTTGCGTGTCGAAGTCTATTGTTTCAACTCTGATAGTTAGGGTGGTTCTCACTCGGTTACTAGTAGAAGAACCAGTAGACGACTCCGTCTGTACTTTCCTCACGGTCGACGCAGTCACTGCGTCGCCTTCTGCGATTAAATTGTAAGCATGCCACATATCTTCTGATTCTTCTGGGATAAGGCCGATACTTCTAAAAATTTAATAAACAATTCCATATGTTACAAATTTTATCTTTTTAATCAATAATCAATTTTGTTTACATGACTTACCCGCAGCCATCCTTCTCTATATTTTTATGTGTTAATTTCATGTTGGAAATGTTACTGCATACATACTCAGTATAGTGTTTAAAATTAAAATAATCTGCTACGAAGCTCACACATTGTTAAAGATTTAACTATAGAATTCGCAAATATAATCCTTACTTTTCTCATTGTAAATGTCAATTGACAATTGTCAACTGACACATTTAACTAAATGTCAACTAGACAGACAAAATATCACCTTAGAATATAAAATAAGACAAATTATAAATCCATCCCAAAACAGAAATGCATCTTTCACCCATTCAGACCCCCGCCTCTGAACTTTTCTTCTATAAGGATTAACACTCTGAGTGGAATCACAAGAAGAAATTTTCGTCATACTCTATTGATGTCTCACAACGCCTACCTTTATGCGCCGACAATAATCTTTTATACGTAACTGGTCTAGAGCTTAGATTCGTATCGGCATCCAGTCTACGTATCGCTCTTGACTAGTTTAGGAACTGGAGGATAGACATAAACCCTGAAAAAAAAGTAAGGCCTTAAAACTTACAAAAAAAAAACCGGTTGCCTGTAAAGTCGGTTTTACGAGCGAAGATTTTACGTGACAACGTCTTTTTCTCGGTAGAATATTTATTGATATGAATATTATTAAATTGCACAATAGG